>APFE031085783.1:48609-75138 GCA_000404065.3 Pinus taeda | reverse complement strand
AGTTCCAGATTTTCACCTCCAAGATGCCCTGTTATGCCACCTAAGACACCTTTGTGTTCCTTCAAGCGAGCGAGCCAAGATGCTTTGGGAAGCGCACTATAGTTGGGCCGCTGGGCATTTCGGGGTTAAGAAAACAGTGGCGGTACTGCAGAAGTATTTCTACTGGCCGAATTTTTGACAAGATGTCGGGAAGTACATCAGATCCTGCATTGCCTGCGCCATTGCCAAACCGACCATCAAGAAGCAAGTCCTCTATACTCTGTTGCCTACCCCTAGTCAACCTTGGGAATCCATCTCCATGGATTACATGTCAGGCCTTCCTTCTACTAAGCATGGCAATGACTGTGTTTTTGTGGTCGTCGACAGATTCTTGAAGATGGCCATTCTAGCGGCCTACAAGAAGAATATCATAGCAGAAGCCACTACTGAACTCTTCTTTGAATGAGTGTCGGTACACTTTGGGATCCCACAGTCTATCATCTCAGATCGGGATAGCATGTTCCTCAATACATTTTGGTCCAGTTTCTGGTCGATGCTAGACACCAAGCTTACTAAGTCCACAACTTCCCATCCCTAAAATGATGGCCAGACAGAGGTCGTCAACAGGATGATTGTACACATTCTATGCATGTACAACTCAAAGCATCATTGCACATGGGATGAGAGCCATCCCTACGTCTAGCACAGTTATAACCAGGCTCTCAACAGCTTGACGAGCCACAACCCTTTTCAAGTGGGCTTGAGATTCAAGCCACTATGTCCCATTTATGTGGCCATACCATTTGCAACTACTCAGGCGGATGCGGCTCATGTCCAGTCTGAAGCCAATAAGGCAAACAACTTCATTGAGCACATCCAACATATCCACCAGCAGGTCCATGACATTTTGGAGAAATCAAATGGAAAGTACAAGCAACGACATGATCAACATCAGGTGCCACATAAGTTTCGTGTGGGCGACAAAGTCTGGTTGCATTTGCGGAAGAAATGCCTTACACCATTACCAAGGCTGTGGGTGACAATGCATTTGAGCTCAACATTCTCCCATTCCTTGGTTTGCACCCATTGTTCAATGTGGATTGCCTTCAACCATACTTCCCACCATTGTTGGACACTTCAAACATAGCAGAACAACTCACACTTACAGAGTTAAATCCAGATTGCATGGAGCAAGCAACCACTGATCGGATCATGGACACGTAGATCAAGAACACTTACCAACAGAAGATCCAACTGTATTGAGTTGTTAAAGCAGGCCAACTCCTTCACTAGGGCAAGTGGCTCACTAGGGACCAAGTTCAGCAGAAGTTTCCTCATCTCATGGAGGAGCTCAACGTAATGGGGACCATTGCTTCCTAAGGGGGGAGGAATGATCCAAGTGCATATTGGTGGCCACCTACCAATTCCACTTGGACCCCCACCATTTTTTCTTTCAGCTTTTCAGTTTCTTTAATTGTAGCACGATTTACTATTTTTAGCATTTTTTCAGGTCGTAAACTTCCGAAGCCGTTTTGAGGCCCTAAATGACGTTTTTTGGCAATCTACCACTAGTGATTTGCTATTTAAAATTGGCTTTTTTGTTGTAGTCCTCGGAGAGAGCTTTTCAACGGGTTATCATGCGCATCAAACAGAGATAATATGACCAAGTTGCGACCCCAGGAAGTTGGTTGTCCAACTCACCCCAAAGAGGCCCATAAAGTCTTGGTGTTACATCTCCTTGGGTTAGGGTTTTGGTTGTTTAGGGTTTTCTCTTATTGTTCAATAATAAAAAGGTCCTTGAGCCTCATTGTAACGCAATTCAGAGGCATGTAGCTGCCACATCTCTTCTCAGAGATAAGCTACCATCGCCCGAGCCAGCCTTATTTCCATTTTGTTTGGTAGCATATTTCAGTATTTGAGATTAATGAAATGAAGTGTTATTTCCACTGCATCTTTGTATTTATGTTATATATGTAATTCATTGTGTTCCTGTTTAAATCCAGACCAACCATAGTACTATCGATGGGCGCATCGTGTACTACCGTACTCCCTATGCTAGGATGACCGATATTGATCTGGGATCAATTGGAACTGACTTTGGGTCAATAAGGGTGGTATGAGACACTCTCTTTTGATTGGGACTGACTTTGGGTCAGTAGAGAATGGTATGTTTCATTCTCGATCACTTCTTCTTCATAGTTCAACAGTGCAGAGCAGTGCATTGATGGCAGAGACAGTACAAATTGGCAGATGGATTAGCAGGTGGAGTTCTCCCTAGTTGAGAGAGAGTGTTAAAATTGGCATCTAGGGCCAAAATTCACATGGGTCATCTTATTTATGACAATTGATATTTTTCTTGGATTCATCTCTTTCTAAGAATCTAAAGATCATTCGATTCTGACATGTACAAATGAAGATATGAATTTATTTATATTATGGACAGATTGTCAAGGTCGGCCAACAAACTGATGTAGGTTCAGAAGCCCAACAATCAGTCTATTCATCATCAATGTTAGCCTATAAATACATGATGCCTCATCCTCATTTGGATACACTTATCTTCACACCTCCCTCTCTCTCCTCATCTGATTGGGTACCGATTTCTGGGCAACTTATCTCTCCACGCGTGCAAAGGAAAGGACAACTAAATTTATGTTTTTGGACATTGACCAGGTTTGACGAAATTTCCAGAAGGTTGTTTTGGGCCGGGTTGACTTGTTTGATTGTGTTTTTGTGAGGGTTATCTATGATTGGGCAAGCCACATTTTTGGGTAGAGAAATCGAGACAATTCGTTGACCATTTGACCAACATTCACTATGGTTAGGGCTGATCGCAGGTTGACTATTTGACCAGACTTTGACTAGGCAAAATTAAGCTATTTTGAGGGTTGTTTCATCTTGCTGTTTGGAGGTCGAAGTTGACTAAACTTGACTGAATCTTTGAGGGTCAAATTTTCCCTGTTGACCAACGTAGACTTTTTTGGTTAGGGCTCTTTTGCTGCTATTATAAATTATCAGATTTGTAAATTGCACTCTCTCTCTACGGAACTATTGAAGACTAAAAGAAGAATTGATCAACGGTTTCCCTACATTGGGGTTTGTCCCTAGCTGGTGCCAAATCTTGTGTCCTCTTGCCTTGCCTTGTCTTCTACTATTTGTGTTTATGTTCTATCAGTATTTTACTTACATGTTTATGTGATTGCTAAACTGGATATTGATATTGGGCTAACAAAGAAATTAAAGTAAAATTGTTCTAAAGCATATAACATACCATTGTCGCCTAAAATTAACATCATTAATACTATTTGTAAATATTCTTGTTGTCCATGACTTTGGGTTTCTTTGGAGCTTCTTCATCTTCAATTGTTAATGCTTCATTTTTGTCCTTCTTATTGCTATTAATATTTTTAGAGTTCTTAGGACGATTCCTCTTGATGTGTCCATATTCATGGCAACCAAATCATTTAACTTTGGACATATCCTTGTTTTTACAATACTTGTTACCATTGTTTTTTTGTTGAGGTCCAGACTGTCCAAACTTTTCTATCAAAATTGTGTTAGTTGCTCCTGTTGGCTCTAATTGTTTTTTTTGTTTGTTTGTTTCTTTTGTCTGTTCCATTTCTTGCTTTAAGTTGATTAGCTCTTGGTGTGCTTTCTCCATTTTGTTTTGTAGGCTTCTTACCTGTTCTTTTAACAACTTTTTCTCTCTTTCAATCCTCTCCTTAGCTTTTGTGGTTTATTTTATCTGGTTGTCTTCTTGATGTATCTTTGCCTCTAAAATTTCAATCTTCTTTTCCATAGTCATGAGCTCATTTACATATAGTTATGTAGACCATACTAGAGGTGAGGTTGTGGGATTGTATAAGTCTTTGTTGCTTTGATGTCCATCCTTAGTTTTCCCTTTGTTTAATTAATAAGTTTCAATTTTGATTTTTTTACCTTGTATGTTTCCTGGGAAGAGAGTGCCTCCTTTTTGCCTTTGTTACCTTCCTGGTTGTTTTGTTTCACTATTGAGCAGCCCCTTATGGCTGTTACACCAATGTTGTTTTTTGTTACTTTTGGTAAGATCATGATGAGTCTTTTTTCCTCCAATTGTTTCCTTTTCCTAGCTTGACTGCGCTTTAATATCTCCAAATATTGCTTCTCATTTAGAAATATCCACTTATCGGTTGGGTTGTTTGTGTTAACATTCTAAAACTCTAGTAAAAGGGGTTTCCATTGCAAGTGAAAAAAATAAAACATATTGATTTGAGGCCAACCCCTTAAAGGGGAAACTATGATTATAAACCAATCTACTTGTCGTATGATCACTAAAAACTACTAAAATATATATGTTATCTTGACTGGAATAAGGCTAAGAATAACCCATAGAAGGACATCAGAATTCCAAGTTCTAACGATCAAAGATTCATAGGTATTTCTTGCCATTGGACATATTTTTTATTCTCTCATTTGTTTTGTTTGTTTTAAAACTAGAAACATTGAAGGATGGCCTCTTCTACCATTTGCGTTTCGTTCTTATCGAAACTAGACCCACACTGAAATTGAGTTATCTACATGAGTATTAGGTAGCTATTGGGAAATATATTTACAACGAGGAACAAAATTACAAAATAGATTTAAGTACACATTGGTAAAATTATACACTAAGTTCTCAAAGTTCAACAACATAAATAAATGTCTCGAACTAGAGAAGGCCATTCATTTTGAACATATTATTCAATGTATTATGCAATGCGACATCACTACACCATTTTCTCCAACTTTATCATCATCTCACGCTCTTCAACATGTTTCTGGCCATTTTTTAAATCATAGGGTCTCGCAAAAATGCAACACAAAGCACTATAGTGGGGATTTTCTATTTATGGAGTTTTGGGTTGGAACTTGGTAAACACCATTTTTAATTCAGACATTGGTCTTTGTTATCTAAATTTCTTTTTAATATTTAAATGTTTTGTTATTTAAATTTCTTTTAATGTTTAAATAGATTTAATTAAACTAGTAGAAAAGTTTTATACATGAAGAATTGAAAAATCTAATTTAAGATTCTAACAAATTATTGTTAAATTCTATATATATTTGATTAAAAAATATACCAAAATGCTTCTAACATAGAGAATTCTTAAAATAAGGCATAATAGTATTCCCTTCCCTTTGAAATCCTCGAGTGACTAGGGTTTTTTCCATAAATAAGGTGGTTATTGCACAAAATTTACTATCAATGTTGTTTTTTCCACTTGAAAAAAAAGATAGTTGTGATTACCAAAAATATATTCTATAATTTTTCCCTTTTTCAATGAATTAATTCTGTGAGCCACAAGCAACCTAAATCTTGAGTTTAACTGAAATATTGAAACATATATGAAATTGTAATTTATTTCATTCATTTATAACCTGCAATGGTAAAGGTACATGGAATTTTGAATTGATTTTAATCTGCAAAAATACCTTTCAAATAACAAAACTTCTAAAATTACATATCTCAAATGACTTAGTTAGCATTCAAAATTTGACGGAGTTAGCTAAAATGCCCCACATTGTTTTTAACCATTTTAAAGCGGCGTTGACCCGCTTATTTACAAGTGGAATCCCTCATCCTTTTGTTCCATTCTTGGTCCAACCAGAGTCAAGTTCATTAAATTGCACTATGTATCTATAAGTGAAATTCCCGATCCTTCTGTTCCATTCTTGGTCGAACTAGAGTCAAGTTCATTAAATTGTACTGTGCGATGGTAAGCACTTTTTTTAGTTGAGGGACCTAAAAGAAAATTTTGCAGGAAAATTGGTCTTTTATGTGGGTTTAATGTTAGAAAAAATGAGCTGGAACACACAAATAAATATGCCATTATTGAGGGTCTATAAATGGTTTTGATGAAAAGTTATACTTTTAGTTTGTTTTGTGGCTAAAGCAAAACCTATAATGGGTAGCAAAATTTCCTTAATTTCAATGTGGTAGGAATAAAATTTGATGTAGAAATATAGAATAAATAGCCTTGGTGAGTTTTGATTATCCATTTTCAAATCCCAAATTACGTCTTGCATTTGAAAGGATTTTAATCTTAGTGAAGCTGAGCTAGTGCACATAAAAAAAAGATCAAAATTGAAGAATTACAAAAGACATTTACTTGATATAAATTTCAATAATATGTACACCAAGTACTTTAATTTCAAAAGCTCTATAGAATATGATGTAAAAAATTCATATAAATTTTAGAATAAAATTACCCCTCTTTAATGTTGAAAATATTGTTCATTCACATTTCTGAGTTTACCCATTGCTTTTCTTTTCTAATCATAATTAATGTGATTTTTTCTATGATAGTGCACAATTTGTGAATAGAGTACGAATTCCCCTGCATTTCAATTATGTAACCGACCATATCATGTTGATCTTGGCATGGAATTGTTAAAATAAAAAGAATATGGGATAATATATTTCAATGGCAATTTTTTTGATTTGAATTGTTAAAATAAAAAGAATATATAGTAATATATTTTAATGGAAAAATTTCTTATTTCTGTGGGTACATTTATAAAATTTATGGTGATGGATGTTTTTGTATTTATTTTTCTAGTTTATGGAAATGGATGTTATAATTTATAACAATTTACATGAGTGGTTTTATTAACTAAAAGCTTTATTAACTAAAGTGGGCATGGTTGAAAAAAGGGAAAGTCCAAGTCACTGATAGGGTAACACACAAGAAATAGGTATTCGTGGCCCCATGTGAATACCTAAACATAGTAAGTTAGAATTACAGAGGTTGTCCATGGAGAAGGGGACTGGGGTTGGGGCCCATAGCTAAGGGTAAAGACATTATTTGTCTTATGGAAACACACGAACACAATGGATGTAGAATTCCAGAGTTCAAAGGATACAATAAAATCTCTTTTTGGAATGAAAAAACAAAATCAGGGAAAGGACATGGAGGAATAACAATCCTAATAAAAGAAATATGGAACAAGATTATAAAATTGGAGAAAGAAGACCCAAATAAACAATTTATATGGTTGAAAATAACAGAGATGGATGCAACAATATGGATGGTTTCTTTGTTATTTTGCTCCAAAAAATTCAAAATTCTACAAAAAAAGGGAACCTAGATAGTGAATATGTATATGAAGCATTGAAAAAAGATATTTCAAACTTCATTACTAAGGAAGAAATATTCCTAATTGATGATTTTAATGCTAGAACAACAAAAAATCAATCTATTTAGTTGGGCAACGAAATGGGAGAGGATAATAATCTGTTATCGCTTAGAGAGAATGAAGAGCACCCTTCGAGGACATCACAAGACGGGAAAGGGAAGGTTTCACACTTTGGAGTAGAACTATTAGGCCTTTTTAGCCTAAATGACATGGTTATATGTAATGGCATGAAAAGATGGCTGAAGTCCAATAGTATTAATTGTAAAACATACAGCAAGCAAAGCACAATAGACTATGTTATATGCTCTCAAAGTTATATTTCCAAGTTGTCGAACTTTAATATTGAGTGTGGCCCTATAGAGATAGACTCTGACCATTTGCCTCTTCTTATTAAGCTTTGTATAAATACAGAAGATCGAAAGGGGGAACATCATTCACATAAGAAATTTTCAGAACATGGGAGAATTATCTTAAACCAAGAAAATCATGAGCTATTTAGGGTTGCTCATAAAGAACACCTCCAGCTGGAAAAAAACAAAAGTAGGGGCTACAAGGATAATGGAAGCGATAAAAAATATGTTTGCAGTAGTATGCTGATCCCCTTAATACAAAAATATTTAAATGTATGTAAGAGATATAGGCCTATGAAGAGGATTGCAAATACCTTCCTAGCTAATCCTTCATATGATAAATAATGCAAGGATGCGAATTTTTTTCTCAAAGAAAATTCAAGCAAAGAAAACAAGATTATATATAAACAATTGATAAAATCAAAGAAAGAAAGTTATGTGATTTCAAGAAGGAAGGAATTAATCTCTTTGCAAAACATAATCCCAAAGGTTTCTAGAAGGAACTACAACAAAAGAAAAAGAAAATAGAAAACAATATCACATGTGCTTAGTGGTTGGACTACACAAAACTTTTGTATGAGCAGACAAAATGAGAAAAGTAAGCCTCCCATAATTGTCTCCTTAACAGAGCTATTTTCAGTTGCT
This sequence comes from Pinus taeda, assembly GCA_000404065.3. Taxonomy (NCBI): domain Eukaryota; kingdom Viridiplantae; phylum Streptophyta; class Pinopsida; order Pinales; family Pinaceae; genus Pinus; species Pinus taeda. The sequence continues at coordinate 67,009 of APFE031085783.1, read as the reverse complement.
AATATTGAACAAAGTATAAAGAAACTGGCAAATGGCAAGGCGCAAGACATTGACAATTTACAAGCAGAATTTATAAAATGGGGAATGAAGTTTCTAGCCCCACACATCAAGGAGATATTTAACATAGTCAATCAAGATAGATTTCTGGTCGAGTGGGCAACCAATGTTATTATACCTCTTCACAAAACTGGAGATATCAATAACCCTTCTAACTGCCGTACTATTATGATCAACCCTCTTCTTGGAAAAAAAATGGGAGCATGCTAGAGTGCAAAATCAATGAATGGGTAGAAAAGGAGGGAAAAAGAGCAAAGGGATACACTGGCTTTAGGCCTAAACATTCTACCATTGATCATTACATCACTCTAAGACACTTCATTGAAAAAGATTGGGACAACCAATGTAGGGAAGCATTTTGTTGTTTTGTTGACTTCAAAAAAGCCTTTGATACTGTGCCTAGAGATAAACTATGGCACACAATGGAAGAACTAAAGGTCCCAAAGGAATATAAGGAAGTTGTTCATAAGCTTTATGAGAGCGTTAGAGCTAGAATCAGAACAAATGAAGACATGTCTAAATGTTTTGATAGTGACATAGGAGTTAAATAGGGATGCCTTCTTTCTCGCACATTATTTGCATTATATATTGATAAGATTGAAGGGTGAATAAACAATACCAAAGGAGAAGGCATCCAACTGGCAAGATATGAGGTGAATCCACTTTTATATGCAGATGACCTTATTCTTATCTCTAAATTGGAACTAGGTTTGAGAGAACACTTGAAATCTATGGAACTCTTTTGTCAAGAGGTGAGAATGCAAGTAAATACCATAAAAAATAAAGTCATGATTTTTTCTTTGAAAAGAAAGAAACATCAGGGTACTTTTCTCTTTGAGGGTAGCCCCTTGGAGGTGGTAGATGAGTACAAGTATTTAGGAATTGACTTTCACTATAGGCTTAGCTAGGAGACATGTAGATCAAAGAGAATCCAAGGAGGGTGGAAATCTTCTTATCTCCTTCTGAACAGGTGTAGAAAAGAAAAACTATGGGATTGGAAGATTAAGAAAACCGTCTTTGGTATATTAGTAGTGCCAGTTATCCTCTATGGTTGCAAAATATGAGGGAGCAACATGTGAAGCCAAAAATGATGAAAAATAAAAAGAATTCAAAAGCACCTAATCACAAGTAGCCTCAAAGTTAAATCAACATTCCCATATGATATCCTTTTAGCTGAGGCTAGTATGTTTCCAATCTTGAAGAAGGTTAAAAATATGGATAAGCATTGGGGGCGCAAATTGGTTGTTGAAGAAAAGACAAACTACCAGAAAAAGATATGGATGAAACAAAACAAAAAGTGGTTAAGGAAATGGGATATAAATCTACATGATTGCCCTCGCGCTAAGGAGTAGATAAAAAGGTGGGTGTTAGAAAATTTTAGAACTGCCATGTGGAGAAAGCATGTAGGCAAAAATAAAGCATATTATGTCAAAGAATTTAATCCGATGTGGAAACATGATGATAAAGAGTATTTGAGTTCCTTAATTGAAGGAATATTTAAAATTTTAATTGCTCGGTTGAGGACTAGCTCCCATCATCGAAGATTTGAAACTGGTAGATGAGTAGTCCCTAAAGAATATTGGGAAGAATGAACTTACATTTTTTGCAACAAAGGGGTGGTAGAAACATAATGGTATTTTATCAAAGAGTGTGCAGTGTATGAACTTATCTGTCGTCAGTTTGATAGCAGCCTAAAGGTGAACAATCTTAGTGATATTTTTTTGGAGACAAGGCTTCACAAAACAAGAAAGTTCTTACTCAAGATCCATAACAGCAGAATCAACCTAGAAAAAAATTTGAATATGGATTAAGCGATAGTGGATGGTCCCTTAGATCACGAGGTCTCGTGGACGTCATTAAAAACCATTTCATTTTATTTCATTTCAGGGGTGATCTCTATTCCGTTATGTGTTAGCCCATGAACTAGCTAGGTGAGGTGTGAACATTAATAAAAGGTGGTCTAAAATCAAAGCGACCAAGCCTTTTTATCATAATTCTCATCTAAATAATTTTACATTGATTGATAGAGGAAGAAGGTTGGACGCCCACCATTATGACTGTTGGACGGTAGTGCAACAACCTACAAGCTCCATTACATTTTATTTATTTGTTCAAAAACCACCTGCCACCTAAGTAGTAACATACTCTAGACTCTAGAATATCTAGGTCAGGTTGTCAAGGAACAACAGGAACTACCTGCCACCTAAGTAGTAGCATAGTCTAGAATCTAGAATATCTAGGTCAGGTTGGAACAACGCGAACTGGCAGTCCACCAAGGTGTAGCCCTTTTGTAATTTAAATTTTCAGAAACCTTCATAGGGATTTTTAAAATATTATTTAAATTTTCTAAAAACCTATAAAAATCAAAATTTAATTTTTTTTGACTTGTAATTTTTGGTTAACACTTCTATGCCATGCTAGATCCCTCTTGAAGGGTTGTGACTTGTTCAATTTTGAACACTACAGTGAAATCCTTAGGGGCTGCTTCTTTTCCGTACGAATTGGCAAAGTAATGGTTGGTACACGTACATCCCGTGCCATAGTGTGAAATATTATAATCCAAGAATATTTTCAATACCACTATGATCTATATTTCACTGATCAACTTCTTTCAGAATGGACGCAAATCAACAAATCACAGATGGGATGGAGGCAAGCCTATTTACAAGGGTCATTTGGTTTTTATGGTACCAAAAACCTATATATATGTTACAACTGAGGGAAAACGACTGATCTTTTAATGTAGTCGTTTATGTAATAAAAATCGCCAGCTTATTGGGGTTTAAGATATTTGAAATGAATTGGATTAAGAATTAAGTGCCGTAGGAGTTTTTTCAAAACGAAAAAAAATAAAATATGTCTATATATTCATAATGCAAAAATTTGAAGATTACAAATTCTTTGAAAGCTCCACATATAAAAGTTTTTCCTGTAAATAACAAATCTAGATGTCGGCCAAGTGTGCCAACAACATAACATAACAGAGAATTAACAGTCCATAGACCACAGACATATCCCGAGAATAAATATGCAAGACAAAGATGTATATCAAGACGAATCCCCATATGAAATGTAGTATGCCATCAGCATTGTCGTCAACGACTTCCAACCAGTTGCACAGTGTGAAAATACAGCTTATTCATCATCCGGATGTTTAAAAGCAAAAAATAGTAGTAAAAACGCTAGTATGGTTACAAAAATTTACAAAAAAAAGAGGGCAGTGGAGAAACTTAGCCTGGTAGTGGGAAGTCTCCAATATCCTTGGTTACCTGATCCATGATAATTTCTAAGTGGATTTTTCCCATATTACATTGAAGCCCCTCTTTGATAGTTCATCTGCATCCCTGTTCTGATCCTTGCCAACATTCCTGATAGTGGAGTTTTTGTGTTGCTTCCATAATAGATCGATCCTCCTTAGCCATCCCTGTATTAATGGGTTTGTGCTGTTTGCCTTGCCCATTATTTGATCCATTATGACTTTTGAATCCCCATGGATATGAATGAGGGGATATCTAGGAACCATAGAAGGCCCCATAAGGCCATTGCTTCAGCCTTAGTGTTAGTGCCTCTACCTCCATGCCAGAAAGCTCTGTAAATTTGTGACTCTGAGATGGCAAGTGAAAAACAGCAAGTGCATATGTGCCGTTGAGCAGCACCATCAAAAAAACCCATGGGGTATTTTATTTGAAGTTCATTCTTTTTGTGTTTTGATACTTTGGAGCAAATGTCCTTTGTTGTATGTAGAGTGTAGCAGATTAGTACATTTTCAATAACCTTATAGAAATTTTTGGAGCAATTTTGGAAAATATAGCAGTTTCTCCATTTCCATATTTCCCGGAATAGGATAGGCGGTATGATTCTCTAGTCCGCCATTTGTGAGCTCCACCATTTTAAACAATCCTCAATATAGATATGTTGAATATATGGAAACCAATATAAGAAGAAAGTTCTTTCCAAACCTGAATTGTATGATGACATTGGAGAAAGATGTGGTTGTTGCTTTCTGATTCCTTTTTGCAGATAGGATAGATGTCAGGTCCATGCCATTGTCTCTTTTGTAAGTTTTCCGAAGTTTTTGTTGTGGAAGACCAACCAAGTAAAAAGGATGATTTTGTTTGGTATATTTGTTTTCCAAAAATAAAAATAAAACATGTTTCTCCTGCAGTCCAGCATCCATGGTACAAAGTGAGAGGTATATATCTACAACATTGATGTTCTCATTTTTCATCTTCCTTGACCATATTAGCTTGTCATGATTGTGAGCACGACAAATCCTGAGTTGTTTCATCTCGGCTATAATGCAGTCCCATATCAGGTCCCATTGTTCAGATAGACCCAGTTCCTGTGTGCTCTTCCAAATTAGGTATGGATCCCTCCATAGTGAAATGACTTGACACCAGAAATATATGGCTCTTATATTTAGAATGTTTATAAGTTGCTCCGGGATCAAATTTACATTGCCAGAACCCAGGATGTGATCAGTGCCAATGAGAATGTTGTGGCCCGAACCAATATTCCAAGTAAGGTGTTGTAGGAAGGTCTTAGTGAATTTTTTGAAACTGTGCCAGATGGTCGATCCATGTGAAACCCCAATGGAGCCTCGGCGGAACCGGTATATAAAATCATTATTATTCAAGTATTTTTGTCTTAGGATGAGACTCCAAGTCCCCGATCCAAAAATACCCCTCCAAAGTGACTTGATTAATAGAGCTCATCCAAAGCGACGAGGGTCAAGAATTCCCCATCCCCCCATGACCTTAGGCAGACTGATCTTGGATATCTTAGACAGGTGAAATTTCTTATGCTCATGGCTGCCCCCCAAAATGAAGTCTTCCATAACTTGGTTGAGAGAGTGAATGATGGTTTTAGGGATATGGTAAAGATGGGCCCAATATACCCCAAGTTGATTTAGGACAGCTTGTGAGAGGATAACATGACCACGTAGTGATAGGCATCTATATTCCCACCCCGAAATATTTTTGAAATATCTATTAACAAGCCAAAAATAGTCGACATTCCTATATTTACAGGGTTTGATATGGTATCTCAGGTACTTCATTCCATGACACAATAATTTTGCTTCAATTCCAAACAGGTTTTTTTATATATACAATGATGTCTAATGCACATTTTCCATGAAACACAATAGATTTTTGAGCATTCATATACAGACTAGTAGCATTAGAAAATATTCTGAAAATATGAAAGAGGCATAACTAGCTAAAACGATTCAACATATCCATGATGAGCACATCGTCGACAAAGAAGACATATGATACGTTGATATTGCGGCACATATTGAGTGCCTGGAAATGGTTGCGATCCACAACTTTAGAAATGTGTAGGCTTAGGCTGTTCATAGCCAGAATAAATAATAGTGGTGACAAGGAGCACCCCTGCATCTTTCCAAGAAGAATTTTGAGGGGAAACCGTTAATGATCACAGAATAATCTACATTAATGACACACCCCATGATCCATTCTACACATTTGTGATTTAGTCCAATTTTAAAAAGGATCACTCTGAGGTAACCCCAATCCAGGTAGTCGAAAGCCTTCCTCAGATCAACTTGTAGGATGGCAACATTGATGTTTTTTGTATGTATCGAATGCATAACTTCTTGTGCATTGGAAAAAATGTCGTGTATCTGTCTACCTTGTAGGAATCCATTTTACTCGGGAGAAATGTGGCTTGAAAGAGTATTTCTCAGACGCTTAGCAATGGTCTTTGAGATTACTTTGTAGATAAGATTGCACAGCAAAATGGGCTTGTAGTCTTCAAAATAGATGGTTTTTTCTTCAGAATAAGGAAAATATAAGTAGACTTTATGTGATGGTGAACAAACCCAGTGAGCCTAGATTCCTCCACCATTTGCAAAAGTTCATGTTTGAAGAGATAAAAAAAAAATGCATGAATAGCTCCACAGACCACCCATCTGGTCCTGGGCTTTTATCACAGTTGAAAGATTTAAGGACTCTAAGTAATTCCTCCTCAGTGATGCAACTGAACAATGCATTATTTGAAGCTTGGTCAAACATAATTGGGTAATGCTCAATCCCCGAAATGAGGTCTTCGGCCACAATGTTTTCATTGTGCTCATATGCTGCTTTGAAGTGTGTAGTCGTAGCTTTGGAAATATCCTCCCGTGACCGGATGTGGTTCCCTTTAGCATCATTGAGCCCCCATATTGTATTTGTGTTACGGCTATGATTAGCACAACGATGAAAGAATTTAGTATTTCTATCATCCTCTTTTATCTAGATCGCCCTGCTTTTGAGGTGCCAAGTATCTTCTTCGAAATCTAAGAGGTGTTTTCTTTTTAATTCCAGTTCCAAAATGTGTGAGCGAGTAGCATCTAGAAGATTATTGGTAGTCATCAGCGGAAGGAGGAGGTACAATTCATCTTGTATGCCTTTTAGCTCTTTTTTCATGGATATATGTTTTTTTTTTTGCCAGTTTTTGACAACCTCGTGGAGAGTCTCCAGTTTGTCCATAATGAGTTCCATAGGGGTGGAACCAAAATCCTTGGCACGGCTCCAAGCATCTTTCACCAGAATGTTAAACTCATGATCAACTAACCAGGCTCTGTTGAATTTGAATGGCATGCCTAGGCATATCATCGACTTCTTCGAAACTAGTGTTATAGGTCTGTGATCAGATAAAAAATTGCTGATGGTTTCCGTCTTAACATCTCCAAAGCAAGCAACAACGATTCATGCATCAAGAAATGGCCTGGTCTCTTAGCAACATATGCCTCACCAGCACGCCCATTTTCTCAAGGGGGAGCCATCTCCATCGAGCAGATGTCAATAAAATTATGGGCAAGTAGAGCATCACGAAACATCCCCGCCAGGGGGTCAATTCGTCTGGTACTTCCCCAAACTTCTTCCAATGCAATAATGCAGTTTAAATCACCAGCAATGATAAGGGAGGCCAACTCCATAATACACAATTGGTCCCAAAAAGTGGTCTTATCTTTGTAAGGAGCATAGGTGTTTAAAATATGAATTCAACCGCACATACCCCATATTTGTCCTTCCATAAGGATGCTTGCAAAACAACTATATGATTTAAAATTGGCCCATTTAGGGTCCCAAATTGCCACTAAACCACCTGAGAGACCCATAGCTGCAGTAACAGATATATGCCATTCCGGGAGCATTTTCCTGAAATGTTGTATCAACTATGGGAGATAATGCATGGATTTTTGTAGAAGAATGATGTATGGATGTAGAGAGGTTAAAAGACTCTTGAGGGTCTGATATTTTGCGGCAGCCCCAATCCCCGAATGTTTAGGGACAGAATGAACATCATGGAGACATCGGCTCAGGCATCCATGCTCTAAGGGCCTGTGAGGGGGGAATGTCAGCAATAGGTAGTTCGACCAAAAAATGGTCCATAAGGGAGGTGAGAGGGTTTGGTCTAGTATGTCCTCTGAAATGCCCGCTTCCTCGGTTTTGCTTTTGTCTGACAGTAATATTTCCAGCAGAAGTAGGGCTGATGTGAGGGGTAGGTGAGCCAGCGAGTTTATGGATAGTTAGAGACCATAGGTCCAACGTTTTCTTAGCAGAAAATCCAGGTCACTTCCGATTGAGTTTGAAGGGGATTCTAGTGGCGAGTTAGGAGGAGTTACACTTGTTCTAGGTCCCTTACCCTGGTTAGCAAATAGGGAAGGTGATGAAGATGGAATGTATGTGATTTGGGAGGTTGAGGGCATGTTGCGCGCTGGGTATGGAGCCATGAAAGGTGGCGGGACCTCCGAGCAAGGGTGGATAGATTGCGGGGAGGGTTTACGGGAGTGAATGATGGGACTGGATGGGGTCGGGAAGTCTGATTTCAAAGATGATAATGGGGAAGAGGGAATCAGGATGGGCAACGAGCCATTTAAAGAAGAGTCAAGAGTATGAGAGTAGGGAGGATAGGAGTCATGGGGAATACCAGGGTACCATCAAGAAGAGTTTTGATGGCAAAATTTTGGTGTCGGTCAACAATGACCGTGACGTCCCATCTGATAAATAACGAAAGGCCTGCCATGAAGAAGACCGCCCGACCTACATGGACATTGAGCCAATAGATGTCCAATGTGGTGACAGTGAGAACATCGAAATGAAACCCCCCAGAAATCCAATCTCTGAGATAACTGAGTCTCACCCCAAAACAGATCAATATGATCCAAAAAACCACCACGATATTCCTTTTCAATCAGGATCCAAGCCACTTGTTGGTCCGGAGTTCCCAAGCAGCGAGGATCCACATATACAAATTTGCCAATTGCATTTCCAATATCCACGAGGACCTGTTTCGTCCAAAGCTCAATTGGCAAACCCGGTAATTTAACGCAGATGAACTTGTTTTGTGGTGAGTTGTGTAGTGAATTGTAACCAATATACCAACGATGACTTGCCAGGAAACTCTTCCCATTTACCCATGGCACTGATCTGATTTTTTCCAAGTCCTCCTAACTTAGAAAGTGGAAACTTTACCATCCTTTTAAGAGCTGCACAACAATCGACATATAACCAATCATTGATTTCCAATTCTTCTCTACCTAGTTTGTCATGTCTGGGTCACTAATATCAGAGAAATACCACCTACCCACGAGAGCGTGCTTCTGAAAACTAGGTATCCTATCAATCAGAACAACATTATCTAAAGATAATGCGAGTGGTGGGGAGGTGGTTTTAATAGAGCGTTGCCTGTGTTAGGGACGTCGTCCCCATGTAGCATGTTCGCCGCCTGTGATAAAGGAGATGCATGGTTGCCATCTAACAAGTGTGCATTACCCCAAAATGTTGTGCTAAGTATCCAGGGAACGTGGGCCACACCGTCGGTCAACATCAACAGTTTGTAGGTGAAGTGACTCGGCATCCATGGTGGCCTGAATAAGGGCCTCGTGGGTAGATGAGTTAGAGAACTGTCCCGACATAAACCCCAGAGCATGAAATAACAAATAAATGGATCCCAAGGCACTGCCTGACGATAATAAAGGTGATTGTACAGGAGGTTAGCGGAGGACAGTTCCTATTTGTGCCACTATAGCATAGTTAATGCCCCCTGACATGGGGGTTTTATAACACCATATAACACGCCGCGCGGTGATGAGAGAGAAAATAACGCCCGGCGTGTTATATGGTGTTTTAAAACCCCCGTGTCAGGGGGCATTAACTATACTATAATCGCACAAATAAGAACTGCCTTAGCGGAGAGGTGATGCGAGCAGGTTCCATAAATAACTGCGACCTCCTCGGGGACCAGAAGGAATGTTCACGAAGGAGATAAAACTGTGCGGGGAATAAATTCACATACCTCCAAAAGAGTAGTATGCTGCTGGGTGGTTATCCAAAACGGGAAAAAAGGCCAAATCTGACATTGGGAATAATTCCAAATTTAAAAGGATGATAAACGGGGATCCCGGGGCACATGTGGATATGTCCGACAACCAGGTGTAGGTAGTGGGATGTGACCCCGCAGTAAATTCCACCTACACCCGTGAAACAATAGAATTCACCGGGGAAATGACAAAGTTGGTGCATGAAAAAGGAAACCAGCGAAGTGGCCAGTTCTGAAGGATCCGACACAGATCAGGAGATGGGGGAGAGAACAAGTATCTAGCTGCAACAACAGCAATAACATCCAAAGCAGGTCAACCAGAAATTATAGACGCGGAAGCCAAATGATTTGCAAGCTATAGAGACGAAACAGATACATGGCTAATGGTCTCATATGGAGGGAAAGGTATTAAGGAGCAGTCTAAAAGCTTCTTCAGTGAAGAAGGTCGCCCATGAGTTACGCAATGATTCAGTCCTGGTGGGCATATGGTCGTCTCAGATGGTGGAAGTGGGTTTTATGAATACTATAGATAATATAAAGCGCAATGGCAAAGATAAATAAAAGTGCGACAGAATATAGTGTACGAGGTTATAAAGAAACATGCTATCAAATTCATAAAGTCAATCATTCAATGACAACGACCAACTATCAAACTCATAAAACCAGACATTCAATGACATTGACCGTAAGGGCGTAAAACGTAGCCAATTTTAGTCATCCACATAAGACATAAACCATCCGAGTATATCAGAAACATACCTAGTAGCCGGAAGAAAGGAAACAGAGTGTTGAAACAGACGAGGCACCGTGTTCTCCAACCTTCACTGCTAGTTTTCATGCTCTCGTTTCCATTTGCATCTGTTGTTTGCTTATCAACATATCAATGTCATTTGTAATCAACATGAACCGTGCAAAACTTCGTACAATTTTCTCCTTGTGTAGATTATTTCCAACAAACTCCCCAACGAACTCTATGATGCTCATATAATCACCATCTAAACGAGGAGACTTAGCCAGATAAATTATCAAGCAATTTATGTTGATGTTGAGCCAACCCTCGCAGAGGACACTGATAAGCCCAGTGGCCAAGCATATCCCCATTAATCCTCACCCATAATTACAGTCTCGTTTCAACTCAGTGGTTGTTGCTTCTCATATTAATGACCACCATTAACACACTGTAACTCCAATTGCTATTTGGATATTGTTCAAGAAAACTTTGAGTTACACCTCCAACTTTCTGTTTTCAACTCTCGCTCGTCTCTAGAATATTTTTGCTTTAGAATCCTATGTCATTCCACCATCTTTGTGTTGAAATCCGAGCTTGTTTTATTTGTTCCCACATGATATAGTCAAACCCTCCATTCCCACGGAAATAATATATTTCCATTAACATTATATTTATGTCACAAGATTATGTTTAGTTGAGAAAAGCTTCTTGTGCTAGGGAACGAATCCAATGTGATGCAATTTAGTATCAAGTTCAAATAAATAGCATAATGGTAGTCATTCAAAAAAACATACTAAACATACTATCAATATCCGAAGGATTTAGCTAAAACTTTTTGATGGTCATTAAAGGAAGCAAAAATTGAGGAGAATCGTAAAAAATCCTCACAAATCCACTTTTTATCATGTTTAACCTTTGTTTAACCTTTTTTTCCCTTCAATAGAAAAAAAACATAACATCTTTATTAATAAAAATGTTTGATACAACAGATGGAAAAATACCAATCTTCTATATTTCCCATATAACCCTTCACCTTACAATAAACATGCAGTAAAACTCTCAATACCGTGAAGTCATAATTTTTAGATTCAAGCACAAAAAAAAAAAAAAAAAAAAAAAAAAAAAAAATCCCAACATCTATAGGCAGACAGGTACACAAAGGCCAAAATATACCCTTAATCACAATTCGAAGGATCCTCGAGCACATATAGATCCATCCATCAGTAGTTCAAATGCCATCATGCCAAAACAAAGGAGCAGTCCACATTTAGACAAGGCATCAACCATCCCATCTTGTTCCCTATATACATGAACAAAGGAGATATCATCGAAAGAATCAATGATCTACATGATTTGTGCCATCAATGGTGTAAGGGGGGCAGGGGACTTGGAGGGAATTTTGTCTCAACGCCCACTCAATGATAGGTTTCGAATCCCCAACAATATTGATAGAGCCAATCTCCATCTGTTTCACACATTTTAGGAGCCCCCAGAGAGCCACAATTTTAGCCTTGGAGTTTGTATCCTCCTCCTTGTGCCAGTAAAAACGATATTCCATTTTAGGACTGAGTTTTATAAGTGCCCCACACTCACAACTGCCACCTTTTTCCGTGCCATAAAAAAAACCATTAGGAAAGAATCTCCTAGATCTCTGTAGGAGGCAACTTGCTTGGAGAGTCGAGGCATCCATGGACCAATCTCCAAAAAGTGCCCAATAATGTTAAGACATGTGGCAACAATACGAGGGACTCTGTCCTAAAAAAATCACAGGGGCTTTACTGGGGGAGCAATACCATACCACGTGGGTTCATATTGGGGGACACATATTGAGGAAAAAATGGCATAATATATTGGGGGATCTATAGGGGGCAAAGAGTTTTTATATTGGCAGGTATAAAAAATGGAGCTCAAAGTTAATGAATAAATATAAAGTGGTATAAAAAATGTTAATGAAAAAATGGATACCTACAATATCTAGTGGAAGTAGGGATTTTTTAAATTGGGAAGGTGTATTGGACTCATATTGATAGGGGTTAAATAATGTGATTTTTAGGTGTATTTTCCAATATGTATTCAAATTAAAGGTATTGTTTAATATGCCACGAACGCACGTGATAGGTCAGAGGTTCATTGAGTGAAGCTCCCGTGTAAAAAATAACAACATTTGGAGAGATCCAAATGCCCCAAATCACGTATAGCATGACTTTCCTAAAGGATTTGTGCCTACTAGACCAATAACATAGGCATGTGTAAATAGACTGCCAATTGGAATCCACTGTTATCTCTAATAACTTAGTAATGCACCTCCAAAACTCTTTTCAAAAAGAGCATCTAAGAAACAAGTGGAGGCAATCAACAACAACATTTCCGCATAATTGACATCTACCGGGATGAAGAAAACCTTTCTTCATCACATTATCCCAAGTGAGAATTTGGTTGAACAAAGTTAACCAAGAGAAGAATTTGAGCTTTAGAGGAGCCTCCCACTTCCACATAGAATTAGTCTAATCCTCAAAGGGAGATCTCGTAGGAGAACCAAAGATGTATAGGTAAAATTCTTAGACTTCTATATTTTTGTTGACATTCTTGCCACCACATGTAAGAGAGTCATCTGTGTTGGTGATTGAAATACCTGCATAAACTAAATTATATCTATATGTTTCCCTTTCCAGTTCCAAACCAACTAGTAGACCCAAGTCCCACGAGTGGGGCCATATGTTTTCAAGAGTTCCTTGAAACTCATTGATCTGTAAATATGCTAGGAAACACATACCCCTTTGGTGCAGATATTAAATGATTTGTGCAGAAAGGCAGTGGTTCCCAGAAAATACCTTAATGGCATCCAATCCAATGTGGATTTTTCTCCCATCTCCAAATTTCCATCGCAGGTTTCCACACAGCCAGTGTTTCGACGATGTCATGCTCCTCCAAATGTATGAGTCTACTTCCACCTGTCCAGGTAAACCATTATTTTATACGATGTGGTTTCATTGAATATGACAAGCCTTCCCATGCATCCATTTCTAGTTGTCTAATATCTTCCCATGCATCCCTAACACCCCATACATGATTTCCTATATTTTAGAAGGCTATAAATTTTAAAATTTCATTACCAAAAACTAATAAAAAATGTAACACATATTTTAGAAATATTAACCTATATAAATTCTATATATATTTTTAAATTACCTACAAATTATACAATTTTCATTACCATAAAATAATAAAATATGTAACACTACTTTTATAATATTAATCATATACCTTTTAAATTTTCTTTAAAGATGCAAGGGTAGTGAGAGTGTGGGGAGTAATTCATGATATTGGGGAAAAATCACTTTTGCATAGGGATTTGACTAGTTACTATAACTAAGCAAAGGCTTATTAACCATGAAAGGGATATTGATTACAAAGGAGGAAATGGTCAAATTGTTTAAAATTGTTGGATATTCCAGGACCATCATCAAAGCCATGAATGCTTTGTTGAGGTTCGAGGGAAAGAGCTTAACAAACATTATCATTTGAAATAAAAAAGATTCCAATTTCAATTCACATTCATCCTATTTCAATGCCAAAAGAAACCTCAACTATGTGGCAGACAATTGGGCTAATATAGCCTCAGACCTTCAGATTGGAATACTATTGAAAAATGGGGGTAGCACTACATGTTATATCTCGTAGCTCTAAGTTTAGAATGTTGGTTTCACATTGCATTTATTCTCTCATGAGTGAATAGATTGTAAATCATTCCATTTGCCTTAGTTTGGAAGATTGAATTATCATTTGTAGTACCTTAAGCCTATGTTCATTAATTTTGGTTGTCATTATTGAAGGATCTCCTTATATTATGTGTTTCATCAATGGGATAATGGAGTTTGTAGGTGTTAGAATTGGGAAATAGCACATCCTAGTTTTGGTGGGGACAACAACACCGATATACTTATTAATTCTTTTGGAACTCCCATCAACATTTTCTATGCAAGCTTAGGGCTCAACTACATCTATAAAGATTTTGTCCAAGGGGAACTTTTTAGATTATGGGGAATCAATGCCAACTTATATAATACACATCTCCATTCAATGATTCTTCACTCTCCATTCCCTTTCATATAGAATCAGTCCTTTTCGGGTAGGCACATGACTCGAATTGTTTCATAAAGTTTAAGTGAAGGATTATGATCATATTAGACTAGGTTCTTCCCTTCTCTCTGTCACTTATTTTCATTTGTGGGATTTCTTTAATGTTCAACTCTTCTGATTTTTCTATCCTTTATTTTGTGTCTTCTTAAACCTAGAATCATTAGGCAACAATTGGGGAATGCTACTTCAACAATCTTGTGGATAATTGCACATAATGAGAGAGGTTTATCTTGAGAGTTCTCTAGTTTATGGTAACTCTTACTATTTCTTGTATTTAAATAGTTGTATCTATTTTTAGTTCAATTCTATTTTTAATTCATCCTTAGATTAAGAAACAATTGAAATTTTTAATGAAGTTTCATGGATGTATATAAGTTTGTCCTTAACCTTGTTCAAGTTCTTTCCTACTCTATAAATCCAAAAGAAGGTTTCTATTTAGAAGCCAAAACCAAAACAATTCCCTCATTAGGGATTGAGGTAATCTCTATTGGATAGAAATTCATCCTAACATGGACAAAAGAATAATCAATGAATCCAAAATAATTTTGAGAAGTTGCAAAGAGCCAATTCATTTTAATAAGAAAAATATTTTGTGAGCCTACTCTAGGATCAATGAATTGGAGCACCATTGTATCATGTAGCAGGATCACATTAAGATTTTGTTGATTCAATAGAATCAAATGATTGATTTAATGGAAGTTGATGACTTGGTTATAAAGTTGGCATTAAATATTTAAAAAGTCAATATGCCATTAGTATCAAATAATTAGGTCAATCATATTAGGCCATGCACTCAATGGGGTTAGGCTTGCTTCTACGAGGAGGACAAGATATGGTATACAATTTTTGTTTTTTTTTAGAGGAATTTACAACTAGGTTAGTCTTTCACTTACATGACATGGGGTTGATTCCAACCATTACCACTATAACCTTTAGGTGAACGATGCTGCCCCTAGCACGTGTTCCATGGGTAAGCTGAGAGATTTGAACTTAGAACCTCTTGGAACATAATACTTCATTTTCACTACCATTGCTGGTTGAGCTTCCCCGGGGGGAGATAATAGGGTGTACACTTTTAATATTAAGATTATAAGTTTTATAATTATTTTGGATTTGATTTATCCTTCTTCAATATTTTATAGAGATACTTCATCCCCAAACTTCACATCCATGCAAGATAAAAAGAGTGATGAGAGTATTAAATAGGGTTTTTTTTGTTTATATTATCCCATAATTGAAGGTCCGTTGATTACACTTGTTTGCAATCCCATGGTTGCATTTCATTTAAGAGAATATCCATTACATCAACTTGAGTAGGTATAATAAGAAAAGTGGTTCTTGGATTAGCATGGATAATGAGCATGTGAGGCCGTGAAATTGGAGGAAACTAGGAAGAGTTAAATACTAGGTGGGACACCAAGGCCATAAGAGAAATAGGAGTGATATTTGCAATAATATGAGACAGTGATGGAGATGGTTAATTGGGGAACCAAATGACTTATGAATATTTTATACTGATGTTCTAAGTTTAAGCCATGGGAATTTCAGTGGCAACCAACTTGTCTAGAAGTTGTAATTTTGTTGAACTACTATTATTATTTTGAGTGGGTTTTATCATCCTTGGGTTCCCATTATAAAATGGTTTTGTTCTATTATGATTTGGTTAGTTTCTTCACTTGTTATGTGTAGTTTTTCATAACCCATATATCGAGAATTTAAATTAGGTTTACAAATATTATAAATGTAATAAATTAAATTAAAGATACAAGTAAGATGAGGTATGTGAAATATACCCTTGTATTATGATAATTAGAAAGGTGTTGGCAACATAGTTTTAATCAATTTCAAGGAACCTCTTTGGATTTATCTTTGGATCTTCACCCAATATTGCATGAGGACTTGCAAAGTTTTAGTGTGAGGGAGGCACAAAGGTTTCATTTTTAGGCCTTTACTACTCTCTTCGAAGTTTGAGTTTTCCCCTTTACACTCCCTCTTATAGTGTATTATCATCCCCATTTCCCACAACCACTTGCATTGTGGTCATTACATTTATTAACGCTGACATTTTTTATAGAGATAATATATATTTTTTATATTTAAAAAAATGACACTTGTCAACTAGATACACATCTCCCTCATACTAGGTTGTAGATTGTGCCTCCATCCAATAATATCTCCCATCACAAATGCACACCTTTGAATTTTTCGTATATGGGGTGCATGCAAATTCTGGTATGTGCAAATTTGCTTATTTATACTAAGTTGTAATGATTTATGAGGATAAAAAGAGGCCATTTGAATGAAAATATTAATTTTAATGGGGAAATCTTACTGGTTTATGAACACAAGATAATGGGTATCCCATGGTATTATATATGATGAAGTCTATTTAATGGTTTGAATCTTGACATACTCAATTGCATGATACCCACAGGGAAAATTTTAAGGATTGAAATTTATCTTAAAGATTAGAAACCTTAGTGAACCTCACTAATCCATAATATGCAAACTATAAAATGCTTGGTGATATTTTGGTAAAAATATTCAAACATCTAATGATTTTAAATAGTCTTTATAAATTTTTGGTGAATTTTAATGTAAAATAGTTTTTTCTTATAAAGTTTTGGCAAATCATTTTTAGGAAAAAATGAGAATTGGCAAATAATTGTTTAGGAAAAAGCATGGAAAATTAGCCCATCTGCGAATATTAGCCCCTAAAATTTTCTGTGGTTTTGTATTGGCATGTAAAGGCTTTGATAGTTGATGTACTTTGTAGTGCATGATGTATCATAATGTAGGTAAAGGAAGAATGAACTTTCCACACATTACACATAATAATAACATTGTTGGTAAGGCATATTATAACCTTGTTAATTTCTCAAGAATATAATAAACTAGATTTTGAGTGTGGGGGTTTTCTCTTGAGGGTTTCCCTAGGAAATCATTGTCTAATTATTATGGAGTACATAGTTGAATTGTTGTTTAAGTTGCATGCCAATGTGGCAAAATGAATGTGCCATAGTTTAGGAAGCAAGGTGTGGTTGGCCATGTTAAGTTCAAGTAGGAGAATGTAGTAAGTGATCTTTTCCATTGGACTATGTAAGGGGATTCAAATGTGACTAGCGAGAAAATGTTTGTTATGGTGAATAGTAATTTTTCCTTAAATTGAACTAAGCATGTTGGGGTTGTTGGAATATTTGTAGATGTTTATGAATATCATAGAGATGGAAGTGATCCATAATTGATGGGAAATGTTGGGCACTCAAGGCTACATATGTTTATAGATCCTCCTAAGAAATGAAATAAAGTTCAATAAGGTAGTGTGGTTCAAGGTCGTATCTGAGACCTTAAATAAAAGTGCAAATACACAAGTTGAGTCATGAAGAGAAGGAGCTATAAAGAGAAATTTTTAAGGAAAGAGAATGGTTAAGAAAATAAGTGTAACAACCCTGAGTTAAAAATCCATGTATTAAAGTTAATAAAGGAAAAATAAGACCAAGGTCATGGGACACGTATTCTATGCTGAATGTTGAGCAAAACATCCTAGCGGGTGTTCATTTTGTTTATTATGGCTAAGGTGAAATTGGAAAAAGGAAATGTCAAAGGATTTCAAAAGACAAAGAGGTGATAATTGACATTTATTTATGAAAATAATGAAAAATAGGAGAAAAAGAAGGTCAAAGGTCATAGGTTGCATGTGAGGAGGAAAATGAAGGAAAAATAGAGGAAAATGAAGAAATATAGGTTTGAATGATAAAAAGGTATCTAATGATCAGTTTAAGGACTTTTGACAGTTTTGGGTCGATCTCTCTCTCCATTCTCTCTCACACACATTTAGAGAATTCTTGGAGCACTCTAACATTGAGGAAAGAAAAGCAAAAGAAGGATAGGAAAGCAAAGGGAAGAAAATATCAAGCAAGGAAGAGTTGGAGCAAGTGACTACAACATGATTACTTGTTGTTATGGAGTTGCATGTATGATTTCCTTGCTAGTTTTGGCTTGCATGGTACATGCATGTGTGTATTTGGTTCCCTTGTTGTCACTGACATGGGTTTTGCCAGGTGTGACAATGGTTTTTCAGCCTCACCTTGCCATTTCTAGATAACATGGTGTGATGGGGTTCTTTTACTTCGTTGAGCTAGA
>APFE031085783.1:0-44253 GCA_000404065.3 Pinus taeda | reverse complement strand
CTGACGGTAGAACTTATGTTTAGTTTAGGGTTTTTTTCCCTAGAAGGCAACCCCTCTCTTTGTATGAGGGCATTGTATTTTGAGGTGGATATAGATGTGTATTCTATGTGAGCGGGAAACAGAGAGGTGAGACTGTGAGAGGAAACAGAGGATATTACAGCGGCTTTGCTGTAGGTTGTGTCTCTTCATTTTGCTGGATAATAGAAAGGAAGGACTGGCTGTTCGAGGTGGACGTAGCCCAAACTGGGTGAACCACGTATATCTGTGTCTCTCTTGTTTTGTGCGTTTTCTGCAATATTTTATGTGTTCCATTGCTCCGTAATATATAATTTTCTAACACTTGAGAGATTTGAACTTAGAACCTCTTGGAACATAATACTTCATTTTCACTACCATTGCTGGTTGAGCTTCCCCGGGGGGAGATAATAGGGTGTACACTTTTAATATTAAGATTATAAGTTTTATAATTATTTTGGATTTGATTTATCCTTCTTCAATATTTTATAGAGATACTTCATCCCCAAACTTCACATCCATGCAAGATAAAAAGAGTGATGAGAGTATTAAATAGGGTTTTTTTTGTTTATATTATCCCATAATTGAAGGTCCGTTGATTACACTTGTTTGCAATCCCATGGTTGCATTTCATTTAAGAGAATATCCATTACATCAACTTGAGTAGGTATAATAAGAAAAGTGGTTCTTGGATTAGCATGGATAATGAGCATGTGAGGCCGTGAAATTGGAGGAAACTAGGAAGAGTTAAATACTAGGTGGGACACCAAGGCCATAAGAGAAATAGGAGTGATATTTGCAATAATATGAGACAGTGATGGAGATGGTTAATTGGGGAACCAAATGACTTATGAATATTTTATACTGATGTTCTAAGTTTAAGCCATGGGAATTTCAGTGGCAACCAACTTGTCTAGAAGTTGTAATTTTGTTGAACTACTATTATTATTTTGAGTGGGTTTTATCATCCTTGGGTTCCCATTATAAAATGGTTTTGTTCTATTATGATTTGGTTAGTTTCTTCACTTGTTATGTGTAGTTTTTCATAACCCATATATCGAGAATTTAAATTAGGTTTACAAATATTATAAATGTAATAAATTAAATTAAAGATACAAGTAAGATGAGGTATGTGAAATATACCCTTGTATTATGATAATTAGAAAGGTGTTGGCAACATAGTTTTAATCAATTTCAAGGAACCTCTTTGGATTTATCTTTGGATCTTCACCCAATATTGCATGAGGACTTGCAAAGTTTTAGTGTGAGGGAGGCACAAAGGTTTCATTTTTAGGCCTTTACTACTCTCTTCGAAGTTTGAGTTTTCCCCTTTACACTCCCTCTTATAGTGTATTATCATCCCCATTTCCCACAACCACTTGCATTGTGGTCATTACATTTATTAACGCTGACATTTTTTATAGAGATAATATATATTTTTTATATTTAAAAAAATGACACTTGTCAACTAGATACACATCTCCCTCATACTAGGTTGTAGATTGTGCCTCCATCCAATAATATCTCCCATCACAAATGCACACCTTTGAATTTTTCGTATATGGGGTGCATGCAAATTCTGGTATGTGCAAATTTGCTTATTTATACTAAGTTGTAATGATTTATGAGGATAAAAAGAGGCCATTTGAATGAAAATATTAATTTTAATGGGGAAATCTTACTGGTTTATGAACACAAGATAATGGGTATCCCATGGTATTATATATGATGAAGTCTATTTAATGGTTTGAATCTTGACATACTCAATTGCATGATACCCACAGGGAAAATTTTAAGGATTGAAATTTATCTTAAAGATTAGAAACCTTAGTGAACCTCACTAATCCATAATATGCAAACTATAAAATGCTTGGTGATATTTTGGTAAAAATATTCAAACATCTAATGATTTTAAATAGTCTTTATAAATTTTTGGTGAATTTTAATGTAAAATAGTTTTTTCTTATAAAGTTTTGGCAAATCATTTTTAGGAAAAAATGAGAATTGGCAAATAATTGTTTAGGAAAAAGCATGGAAAATTAGCCCATCTGCGAATATTAGCCCCTAAAATTTTCTGTGGTTTTGTATTGGCATGTAAAGGCTTTGATAGTTGATGTACTTTGTAGTGCATGATGTATCATAATGTAGGTAAAGGAAGAATGAACTTTCCACACATTACACATAATAATAACATTGTTGGTAAGGCATATTATAACCTTGTTAATTTCTCAAGAATATAATAAACTAGATTTTGAGTGTGGGGGTTTTCTCTTGAGGGTTTCCCTAGGAAATCATTGTCTAATTATTATGGAGTACATAGTTGAATTGTTGTTTAAGTTGCATGCCAATGTGGCAAAATGAATGTGCCATAGTTTAGGAAGCAAGGTGTGGTTGGCCATGTTAAGTTCAAGTAGGAGAATGTAGTAAGTGATCTTTTCCATTGGACTATGTAAGGGGATTCAAATGTGACTAGCGAGAAAATGTTTGTTATGGTGAATAGTAATTTTTCCTTAAATTGAACTAAGCATGTTGGGGTTGTTGGAATATTTGTAGATGTTTATGAATATCATAGAGATGGAAGTGATCCATAATTGATGGGAAATGTTGGGCACTCAAGGCTACATATGTTTATAGATCCTCCTAAGAAATGAAATAAAGTTCAATAAGGTAGTGTGGTTCAAGGTCGTATCTGAGACCTTAAATAAAAGTGCAAATACACAAGTTGAGTCATGAAGAGAAGGAGCTATAAAGAGAAATTTTTAAGGAAAGAGAATGGTTAAGAAAATAAGTGTAACAACCCTGAGTTAAAAATCCATGTATTAAAGTTAATAAAGGAAAAATAAGACCAAGGTCATGGGACACGTATTCTATGCTGAATGTTGAGCAAAACATCCTAGCGGGTGTTCATTTTGTTTATTATGGCTAAGGTGAAATTGGAAAAAGGAAATGTCAAAGGATTTCAAAAGACAAAGAGGTGATAATTGACATTTATTTATGAAAATAATGAAAAATAGGAGAAAAAGAAGGTCAAAGGTCATAGGTTGCATGTGAGGAGGAAAATGAAGGAAAAATAGAGGAAAATGAAGAAATATAGGTTTGAATGATAAAAAGGTATCTAATGATCAGTTTAAGGACTTTTGACAGTTTTGGGTCGATCTCTCTCTCCATTCTCTCTCACACACATTTAGAGAATTCTTGGAGCACTCTAACATTGAGGAAAGAAAAGCAAAAGAAGGATAGGAAAGCAAAGGGAAGAAAATATCAAGCAAGGAAGAGTTGGAGCAAGTGACTACAACATGATTACTTGTTGTTATGGAGTTGCATGTATGATTTCCTTGCTAGTTTTGGCTTGCATGGTACATGCATGTGTGTATTTGGTTCCCTTGTTGTCACTGACATGGGTTTTGCCAGGTGTGACAATGGTTTTTCAGCCTCACCTTGCCATTTCTAGATAACATGGTGTGATGGGGTTCTTTTACTTCGTTGAGCTAGATTGTTGGATGGTTTCAAAACTAAGTGGGGTGGTCTTAGGAAAAAACACAAAGCCTAGGAATCCCTAGACCAATGAAGGTGGGATTGTGGTAAATCATTGTTGTGTATACCCTTGTTGGGCTTAGGAATCCTCGACTAGTGAATGATAGGATATAGGGTAAAACCTAGAGGGTGGAGAAAGACAAAATCGTCATAGTTTAGGCGGAGAGGTCCAAAGGAATCCATGCTTGTATAATCCTAGTAATCCCTTGACCGGTATATGGTGGGATTGTGGTAAAGCCTAGTAGTGTATGCTTCTTATTTGGGCCTAGGGATCCCTTAGCGAGATTGCAGTAAAGCCTAGTTTTATAGATGATGGTTTTTAGCCTAAGAATCCTTGACTGATATTAACGGGATATATGGTAAAACATGAGAATCCATAGTCATTTTTGTTGTGAGTCCAACATTCATGCTTGGAATATGGTAAGGGGTTGATTGGGTGAAAAAAAGATTTGGTTAAGCCCAATCTATGGTCGGGTGGTACGGGGAAGTCCCTGACTTGGTTGGCCTTTGCATATATTAATAATAGCTCTTTTCCTTTTAGTGTATATGTACTTGTTATTATATGGTTTTAATGGCTATGTTATCATTGCTATTCTCTTGGTTATATGATGATTATAAGCATGGTTTATGATTGACTTTGGCTGACTCTTATCATCTTTTGATTAGTAAATGAAATGTTAATGAATGTATGACATAATAAATTATAATGCAACTATTGCAAGAGGGCATCATACCTTATTAACAATTCGCAGATAAGTATGAGATCCATTCCATTTACCTAAATATATTTTTCTAAGATATTCAAAACATACATAGTCAAGAATAAAGCCCACGTGTAAGAGGTGGTGGGAATACTTAAATTCATACTGATATTAATGATGTGAGAATATTAAATGATGTTTGACATGCACTTAAAATACTGCTAGCTTTTCTCTTTATATATAAAGATATGTTTTTAAATTTCCCCTCAAACAAATCCTTTCTCTTAAAAACCTTATATATAAAGATATTGATTTTAATTATAAAAAAAAGAATGGTTGCAAATTGATTTTAAATTGTTAATAGATGAAAAAAGAAAATTAATTTATAAATTATCTGTTGACCAGTAGAAAAGCTTGCGTTCCAAAAATGTTGTTTGTTGACAGAGGGGATAAGTGGCTCGAATGGAAACTTCATGGGTAGCAGTAGTGGTTGTGAAGAATCAGAGGAAGAGGAAGAGGACCTGCGCCTTGGTGTGCAAACTCATGAAACTCATTGTAGAAAATAGGGTATATGCGATCATCCATTGTCGACGCAACCTCCAATGGAATCGATGCCATCAATCCCGCTCTTTATGTAATATCTTCCAAGCTACAATGATGATAAGGCAAAAATGGAATATAGGGTCATTCTTTGGCAATGGTCCTTTTGAGGTTTGTGTGTTTAATTGTATGATATTAAGTGCACCATTTTCATCGATGTAGATGTTCAAGAAGATACTCAGGTCACTCA
Organism: Pinus taeda; assembly: GCA_000404065.3. Lineage (NCBI taxonomy): Eukaryota > Viridiplantae > Streptophyta > Pinopsida > Pinales > Pinaceae > Pinus > Pinus taeda. The sequence goes on along the minus strand of APFE031085783.1, from coordinate 39,213 downwards.
AAACAGGCTTCAAGTGGTTGTCACCATAAATATTCTACGCTGCTACTGACTTCTGCATTGTGCCATCTACACTACTTCCAACCTTGCTCTGTGCTGATCAGTCTCGGTCTCAAGCTACTGAATTTGTCTCTCAAAACAATCCACTGCATCATCTGACACTAATTCCATCTCGTTACTACTGAATTTTGGGCTCCCGTAGCAAGGAATTGATTCAAGAGGTGGAATCCTCAAGGATACTACCCACATGTAGACATCCCGAATACAACTCAATATCTCCCCATTTCCCTCTTGAAGATGCATGGGCACTCATGGAAAATTCATCTTTGTTAATATTTGTTGGAGCGGCCTTAGGATCATGTTTCTCATCCTTATCCTTTTGCTTCAAAGGACACTACGGTGCAAAGTGGCCCATCTCACCACATCTGAAACATTTCACCTTTGAAATGTCCTTCTTCTGCTTCTACTTTTGTTGTCCCTTTGATGTTAGAGCTATGTTCTCCTCCTCCTCCTTGGTCTTTATGCCACTCCCACTGCTGCCATTGAGGTTGACCTTTACCAGGTCCCTCCTTAAATCCTCTCATTGAAGGGATGCCCACATCTCCTCCCATGAAGGTAGTATTTCCTTGCCCAATAAACTTTGGACGAAGACTTTCCATTCATCTAAGACTTCATTCAACGTCGTCCTTACCTTCGTGGTAGACTGAGGAGTAGACCCCACTATAGCAAGCTGGTCTCTAGTGTCTTGAAGATGCTGAAGATAAGAGTTAACTCCTTCTCCCTTCTGCATCAATGTCTGTTGCAACTTTTTTCTAAGTACATATTCTGTTTTTCAGAAGAGCCTTCATACAGTGAAGACAAAGCTTCCCCCATCTCTCGGGCTATATCTTTGCCCTACAAGTGTCAGACCACATGATATTGAACTCCATCGAGTATGAATCTTTTCGCCTTCCCCTGCTCGGCCTTGTACTTCTTCTTTTGATCATTGTTAGTAGGAAGAGTCACAACACTCTTAGCATAGGCTTCAAGATCATATTCCTCTAGAAGAACTAAGATTTTGGTCTTACATATGACAAAGTTGGAAGCTCCTTCCAACCTGCCCTAATCTTTGAGCACATGCAATGCCATCTCACCCAAATTGTCAGACTGAATCCTCTAGTTATTGCTCAGCACTGGTCATCTACCCAGCTAGTAAAGAATTCAAACTTTTTGGTGAGAAAAGTTATTTGAGGAGAAAACTCCCCTTATGTGTGTCTTCGCTCTTTTCCGACAAATTTCTACCCCACTAGAAACTACGCCCTTCAAGCACTACGTTGAGGTTCTGCGTTGCTCTCTCGACCTCTACAAGCTCACGAAATGGAAATCGTACCTCTCTATCAACTCTCCCAGAGAGATATTTCCTCGAAATCTCTGCTTTCTCGGTAAGGACTGCGCAATCCCTTCAAGGGGATTTGAATTGTTGCCGAATGGAGCTATTGGCCTCTATGGCCTTTTGTCAGCCTTACAGGCTCTACGTTAGCTCTGCGTTGTATCTTCAGACTACTGCGTTAACCTTCCCGACTGTTCTGGCAGTTCCTCAACAGTTCTGACTTTCTGCGTGGAGGGCATCTTCTGCTTCTATGTTGGCCCATATGGTTCTAGGTGGGCCCAGATTAGCTCAACGTCAGTCATCTTAGCTACCGCGCTACCTCTAGTAGCTTCTCTCCGCCTCTCTATTAGTACTCTTGAAGTATCCCTACCCCTCCGTTGTCGAGTGATCACCTAGTTATAGAGTAAGAGATGATTTTTACATCAAATAAAAAACAAACTTTGGTGATTTTTCTCTCAGAAGGGTTTACATGTTAAACTTCTATGTCTTATGTGTTTGCTACTCATGATGTATGTGCTTGTGTTGATTCATATGGCTATTTTTATTATTTGTTAATGGTTTCTCACAAAATAGTTTCCACGTTTGAATGTGAAGATATAAATTGGGATAAAAGTTTAAATTAGCCTTAATACTGAATCACCCCCTCCCCCCTTCTAAGTACTAACATTGTTTCCAACAAGGGGATTCAAATGTGACTAGTAAGAAAATGTTTGTTATTCTGAATAATAATTTTCCATGAAAAGAACCTAAGTATGTAGGGTTTGTTGAAATATTTGTATATGTTTATGAAGATCATAGAGATGGAAGTGATCGATAGTTGATGGGAAATGTTGGGCACTCAAGGCTACATATTTTTATAGATCCTCCTAATAAATGAAATAAAGTTAAATAAGGTAGTGTTTTTCAAGGTGGAATCTGAGGTCTTCAATAAAAGAAAAAATACACAAGTTGAGTCATCAAGAGAAGGAGCTCTAAAGATAAATTTTCAAGGAAAGAGAGCGGTTAAGAAAATAAGTGGCCTAGATAATTGAATATCTTCACACAAGCATCGTTGGGATGAACAAAAACCCATATTCTATAAATTATGGGATAATGACAGAGGTAATGAATGAAAAAACTTGATGAAAACCTGGAAAGGCATTTTGAAGAATAAGAACTATTTGCTTGAAGAGTGCTTGATTTAGATAATTGAATAAACGTACCTAGAACCAATGCAATCTTTTTTGAAAACTAGCATCGCCATGGTGGTTAAAAAATCTTAAATCTGTCACGATAAAAACAATAATTCACTATTTTCTATAGAAAAATCACAATTTGTTGTTAATCAATACATGAAAAAATGAGTTTGCACTTAGCAACACAAACATGTTCTTAGTCTATGTGGTTGTTTTGCTTAAAAGAATGCATGCAATGCTAACATGTGCACACTATTAAGAGCATGAACACATTCCTAGTGTGTGTGTGCATACTCAAAAGTGTATATGCACCAACTTCTTAAGCACCAAGGTATATGTAGTAAAAATTATGGGTGGGTTCGAAGCCAAAGGAATGAAAATGTGAACACGGAAAATAGCTTTGTGATTTTTTTTTCTAAAAGGGATCAGATCCATGCTAAGGAAAAATCCCAAAGCATAAGCTTTGATTCAATAATAAAGTTCAACAAGCCTTGAATTTGGGAAAAAAATATGAAAAATACCCAAATAATAAGTATGAAAAATAATTCCATATGCTTATTCTCCAACAAAAATATTTTTATCTACATTCTTACACAACCTTATTCCTTTAAGAGTGGATATTAATTATTAATATTTCTATCCATATTCATACATAATTGTATTTCTCTTAAAGTAGAGAAATAAAGCCTCAACAACTTTATAACTAAAAAAAATTTACATAAGATCCAAATTTTATCACTTTAATTTTTCTATATTAATTTATAAATGGACATGTTTGAAATATTTTCTTGCTAAAAGTTAAATTAAAATAATTATTTTCTATTAGGAATTGAATTAAAAAACAACTAAAATGGTGCACATAATATCACACAATTGAACCATGTGGGTATTAATGATGTCAGAATATTAAATGATGTTTGACATGCACTTAAAATACCACTAACTTGTCTCTCTCTATATAAAAATATTAGTTTTAATTTCCCCTCAAGTTATTTCACAACCTTTAAATGGTTAATAAATGAAAAAAGAAAATTAATCTATAAATTATTCGTTGACCAATAGAAAGGCTTGCATTATGAAAATGTTGTTTGTCAACAGAGGGGATAAGTGGCATTAGCAAGCCTTTAGCTGTGGACAAAATAGAAAAGCTAAAGATCCTGAAATGGTTTAATGTCTAGTATGCGATCAAAATAAGTTAGAGAGAATCATGATCCTAGGGATCTTAAAATCATTAGCCATACCAAGAAATAATTGGGAAGAAGTTTAAATAAATTCCATTATAGGTTTATGAAAATTTGAATGAAAGAATGTAATTACGATAGTGGTAGATCGAGTAATAATGTATGCCAATTTTTTCTCTCTTTCTCATCTTGTTAAAGAATGTACAATGGTAAAAGCATTCAAGAAACAATTTGAAACATACATGAGATATGGAATATTATTGTAAGTGGCAACGTTTGAATTTTTTCTACAAAATTTTGGAATAAATTGTTTTCTTGTTTGGGTACTAAATCTCTTGATGGCTCATTTTACCATCCTCAATCTATGGGAAAACTAATATTCATAATAAATGTTTAGAAGGCTACTTTTATTTCTTTGCATATGATGAACAAACACAAGGTGTCAAGTGCTTGTCCTTGGTAGAATAGTGTTATAACACATCTTTCCATGCATCATGAAAAATTTAACCATTTATGGAATGTTATAGATGTCATCTTCCATTGATCACATCACCCTTAAAAGGGACTATAAAGGCTCAAGTAGTGGAAGACCATATGGAGAGCCAACAAGAGGTTCATAAACCATTGAAGGATGATTTTGTAATAACACAAAATAGCATGAAACAATCATATCAACTGTGCAATGAAAGGGAATTTGAAGTGGGGATTGGGTATTTGTGATACTACAACAATATATATAGATGTCCCTCAAGAAATAAAACAAGTAGAATAAATTAGCACTTAGGTATTAAGGACCCTATTAGGTGTTATAAAGAATTGGAAGTATGGCTTACAAATTGGAGTTTCCTCCATTTTCATATGTACATTTTTTTTCCCATGTTTCCTTCCTAAAGCAAGTAATTAGTGAAAAATCAAAGTCTAAACTAATTTACCAAATATTAATGAAGAGGGGAAATCATACTAGAACTAGAAACAATCATCTAAAGACGGATTAAGTATCTAAGAAATTAAAAAATTACTAAGAACCTCAACAAGTGGAAGAACCTACCATTAGAAGAGGTGACATGGGAATGTTAGTTATTCATAAAAAAACACATGCAATTGGTCAAGAGTTGATGATAACATTTATGAAAGGGAGGGGCATGTTAAAGACTAGACACGTCCCATGTTAACCCTAAAACTCCTTATTAATATATACATGTTGAGATATTATTATTTTTTCTTATATTGTCATGTCAATCAAAACCATTCATTGTCCCATTTCATTATAATATTTACCCTTTGTCTCCTATATACATACCAAGTAGACCTAGTCTCACGTTCATTGTAAAAAACAATTTCCCCATTGAAGTGAAATATAATTATTATCCTTTTATCTTTTTTAAGGTAGATGCTTAATAATAGACTATGCTCAAAGTAGGCCTTGGAAAATTCTTTAGCCTCTAACTTTTATCTTGATAGGATGAGAGGCACTTCCCTAGTGGATATCCCCACATCATAGAATCAAGAGGAAATCCTAAACCAAAGATAAATAACTACGAAATTCCTAAGTATCTATATGAAAATCGTCACAAAAGCCCTCTCTCTAAACAATGTCAAACTACACACCCACTCTATGCACTGTACACATTTAAAAATCTAGTGACCCCAAGGTTTGAGTGAACCGCCAAGTCTCTATCACCCTATAATCATCCTGAAAAAAGGTAGATAAGTGAAGTGAACCTAGGATAACAATCTCAACTTCATGATTTTCATAAAAACAAAATGGTCTAGAGGAACCAAAGGCAAAACCATAAATAGCGGAAAACACCAATAGTTAGATACCTTTAGATAAATTCCTAAGGGAAGTGGTTGGTGCAAAGACTTGACATTTATCACCCTCTATCATTAGTTAAGAGTCCAAAGCTACCCAATTGGCTAACAAAAAGTTGCTAATCTGTCTCTCACTCACATTAGAGTAAATACTTTTCTTCATTTCTTCATTTAAACTCAATCAATGTTATATTTTTATATAAAAATCATGATAATATATACTTGAAATATATATTACTCATTAAAAAAATATAACCATGTTTCTAATATTATTTAAATAAACGAAATAAAAATCCAAATTAAAATTAATTAAATGAAAATCATAAAATAATAATAGTCGATGAAATTTAGTTAAATTTACAATATACTAAAAGTAAATTAGTTTCACTTTATTTAAAATAAATTAAAAACTTAAATCTATCGTAGATAAAATAATGCTAAATTGTACAAAGTTTTATAATTAAGGTATTCATGCAACAAAGAGAACAATGATTCCTGTAATATATATTGTGCAAAATAAAAAGTTAAAAAATAAAACTAAGAGGAAATGGCTAACAAAAGGTATATTGATTTTTATATTTATGAGTAGTTAGATATTTAATAATTATTTATAATTAATAAGTTTTAAGAATTCTAATTTAATTATAAGCGTGTATATTAAGTGGATGATAATAATTTAATTTTGCTGGAGTATTTTAAAATATTCTTTAAAGTAAAATATTTTTAGAAGTTTAAGTTCTAAGTTCGTTTTATTTATGTATGAATATATATTAAATAAATAGATAATGAAGAAAGAATAAAGACATAAATATTATGGAATACAATTTGTTAACAAAAATTAAACAAATATTAGTAGGATAACATTGAACATACGAATCTTGAATATTGTCCAAAGGTTATTACTCATGGTAAGATTGTCAAGAGTATGATATAGTACAAAATATGTATATTGAGAACAATATGGATCATGTTGGTTTTTTTTTTTCAATTATGGTGATTAGCTGAACTAATATTTCCTTTAGAACAATCTAGATCCATTTAACTCTGGATTTAACATGTGGCTAGAGGGATCAAATCCTCAAATTATTAATCCAAAGCTAACGAAAACAATATTTTAATATTAGAATTAAAATTAATGATGCTTTTTACATGCCATGATAACAAAATTTATAATAAAACTACATCAAAATAATATTTTTAAATTTATCTTTAAAGATTTTGATATAACAATAGGATATGATTTTTCCTTTTAAAAATTTATTTTAAAAATATATGATTAAAGGAAATATAAAAATATTTTAAATTATATTATAGTTTTTTTTAATGTATATGGTTATTTTTATTTTTGTTTTGGGATAACATTAATTTTTATTTTTTTTCATTTCTTTTTATTGTAGATTTGAAATACTTACACATACCCTCACACTCTGTTGTAGAATGCGCCTCTCGGCGCAAAAATTCACACCTTTGAACTTTTCCTATATGGGGTGCATGTTGATCTCAGTATGTGTAAAGTTTCTTACTTATACTAAGTTGTAATGATTTATGAGGATAAAAAGAGGTCATTTGAATGAAAATATTAATATTAATGAGGGGGTTTTAGTGGTTTATGAAAACAAGATAATGGGTAGCCGTGGTATTATATATGATGAAGAACATTTTATGGTTTGAATCTTATATACTCCATTGAATGATGCTCTATATTGGCCTGTAAAGGCTTTGATAGTTGATGTAATTTGGAGTGCATGGTGTATCATGATGTAGGACAAGGAAGAATGAACTTACCACACATTACACATAAAAATAGCATAGTTGGTAAGGCATATTGTAACCTTGTTAATTTGTCAAGAATGTAATAAGTTAGAATTTAAATGTGGGGTTTTTCTCTTAAGGGGTTTCCCTAGGAAATTGTCGTCTAATTATTATGGAGTACATAGTTGGATTGTTGTCTAAGTTGTATGCAAATGTGGCAAAATGGATGCACCAGCGTTTAGGGAGAAAGGTGTGATTATCCACATTAAGTTCAAGTGGGAGAATGTAATAGGAATTTTTTTCCATTGGACTAGGCAAGGGGATTCAAAGGTGACTAGCAAGAAAATGTTTGCTATAGTGAACAATAATTTTCCATGAAAAAGACCTAAACATGTGGGGGTTGTTGGAATATTTACAAATGTTTATGAAGATCATACAGATGAAAGTGATACATAGTTGATCCATAATATGTTTGCATTTCTCTTTAAAACATGCATGCAATGATAACATGTGTACAATATTAATATCATGAACACATTCCTAGTGTGCGCACCAAATTCTTTTTAAGAACCAAAATATATGTAATAAAAATTTATAGGTGGGTTTGGAGCTAAAGCAACGAAAATGTAGACACTTAAAATAGGCTTGATGAAAGTTGAATTTAGTATGAGTATAATATGTAACACAATTTGGGTGGGCTTGATGCTAAAAGTAATTATATCCAAGCTAGAGAAGGGAAATCAATTTAGTTTAAATGGTTAATGAATGAAAAGAAAAAAATTTATTTATAAATTATCTGTCGGCAAGTAGAAAGGCTTGCGTTCTGATAATGTTGTTCGTCGACATAGGGGATAAGTGTCGTTGGCAAGCCTTTACCTATTGACAAAATAGAAAATCTACAGATCTAAAAATGGTCTGTGACAATACAGAGGTCAAGTGGGATTGAGAGCCAGCCATGGGGTTATTCACGCTGAATGGAAAGCATGGCTGCATGGAAACTTCAACGGTAGTGGCGCTGGTACTGAAGAATTAGAGGAAGAGGCGCCTTCGCCTTTGAAGAGTGCTTGATTTAGATAACTGAATAAACCTTCCTAGAACCAATGCAATCTTCTTTGAATACTAGCATCGCCATGGTGGTTAAAAGATCCTAAATTTACTGTGTTAACAACAATAATTCACTGTTGTCTATAAAAAAATTCACAATTTGTTGTTAATCAATACATGAAAAAATGAGTTCGCCCTTAGCAACAAAAACATGTTCTTAGTCTATGTGGGTGTTTTACTTAAAAACATGCATGCAATGCTAACATGTGCATACTATTAAGAGCATGAACACATTCCTAGTAGGTGGGCATACTCAAAAGTGTATATGCACCAAATTCTTAAGCACCAAGGTATATGTATTAAAACATTAAGGGTGGGTTAGAAGCTAAAGAAATGAAAATGTGAACACGGAAAATAGATTTGGGGATTTGTTTTCTAAAAGGAATCAGATGCATGCTAGGAAAAAGCCCAAAGCATAAGCCTTGATTAAATAATAAAGTTCAACAAGCCTTGAATTTGGGAAAAAAATATGAAAAATACCCAAATAATAAGTTTGAAAAATAGTTCTATATACTTATTCTCCAACCAAAATATTGTTATCTACATTCTTACATAACCTTATTCCTTTAAGAGTGGTTATTAATTATTAATATTGCTATCCATATTCATACATAATGGTATTTCTCTTAAAGTAGAAAAATAAAACCTCAACAACTTTATAACTAAAAAAATTACATAAGTTCCAAATTTTATCACTATTTAATTTTTCTATATTAATTTATAAATGAACATTTTTGAAATATTTTTTTCCTAAAAGTTAAATTAAAATAAAATAATTATTTTTTATTAGAAATTAAATTAAAAAAATCAATTAAAATAGTGCAAATAATATCACACAATTGAACCATGTGGGTATTAAGGATTTTAGAATATTAAATGATGTTTGACATGCACTGAAAATACCGCTAACGTTTCCCTCTTTATATAAAAATATGTTTTAATTTCCCTTCAAGTTAATTCACAATGTTTAAATGGTTAATAAATGAAAAAGAGAATTAATCTATAAATTATTCGCCGACCAATAGAAAGGCTTGCATTTTGAAAATGTTGTTCATCCATAGAGGGGATAAGTGGCATTGGCAAGCCTTTATCTATGGACAAAATAGAAAAGCTAAAGGTCCAAAAATGGTTGAATGTCTAGTATGCGATCAAAATAAGTTAGCGAGAATCATGACCCTAGGGATCCTACAACCATTACCCATACCAAGAAATAATTGGGAAGAAGTTTAAATAAATGCCATTATAGGTTTATGCAAATTTGAATGAAAGAATGCAATTATGATAGTGGTAGATCGAGTAATAATGTATGCCAATTTTTTTCTCTCTTTCTCATCCTATTAAAGAATGTACAATGGTAAAAGCATTCAAGAAACAATCTAAAACATACATGGGATATGGAATATTATTGTAAGTGGCAATGTTTGAATTTTTTCTACAAAATTTTGGAATAATTTGTTTTCTTGTTTGGGTACTCAATCTCTTGATGGCTCATCTTACCATCCTCAATCTATTGGGAAAACTAATATTCACAATAAATGTTTAGAAGGCTATTTTTATTTCTTTGCATATGATGAACAAACACAAGGTGTCAAGTGCTTGTTCTTGGTAGAATAGTGTTATAACACATCTTTCCATATATCATGAAAAATTTAACCATTTATGGAATGTTATAGATATAATCTTCCATTGATCACATCGCCCTTAAAAGGGACTATAAATGCTCAAGTAGTGTAGGACCATATAGAGAGAAAACAAGAGGTTATTAAACTATTGAAGGATGATTTTGTTATAACTTAAAATAGCATGAAACAATCATATCAACATTGCAATGAAAGGGAATTTGAAGTGGGGAATTGGGTATTTGTGATACTACAACAATATAAATAGATGTCCCTCAAGAAATAAAACGAGTAGAATAAATTAGCACTTAGGTAGTAAGCCCCCTATTAGGTGTTATAGAGGATTGGAAGTATGGATTACAAATTGGGGTTTCCTCCATTTTCACATGTACATTTTTTTCCCATGTTTCCTTCCTAAAGGAGGTAATTAGTGAAAGATCAAAGTCTAATATGTTTTACCAAAGATTAATGAAGAAGTGAAAATCATACTAGAACTAGAACAATAATAGAAAGATGGATTAAGTATCTAAGAAATTAAAAAATTACTGAGAACCTCAACAAGTGGAAGAATTGACCATTAGAAATTGTGACATGGGAAGGTTAGTTATTCATAGAAAAACATATACAATGGGTCAAGAGTTGATTATAGCATTTATGAAGGGGAGGGGCATGTTAAACACTAGACAAGCCCCATGTTAACCCTAAAACCCCTTATTAATAGATACATGTTAGATATTATTATTTTTTCTTATATTGTCATGTTAATTAGAACCCTTCATTGTCCCATTTCATTATAATTTTACCCTTTGTCTCCTATATACATACCAAGTAGACCTAGTCTCAGGTTCATTGTAAAAAATGGTTTCCCCATTAAGGTGAACTATAATTATTATCCTTTTATATTTTTAAGGTAGATGCTTAATAATAGAGTATGCTCAAAGTAGGCCTTGGAAACTTCTTTAGCCTCTAAATTTTACCTTGATAGGATGAGAGGCACTTCCCTAGTGGGTATCCCCACATCATAGAATCAAGAGAAAATCCTAAATCAAAGATAAATAACTACGAAATTCCTAAGTATCTATATGAAAATTGTCACAAAATCCCTCTCTCTAAATCAAATGACAAACTAACATCAAATCTCACACCCACTCTATGCACTACACACATTTAAAAATCGAGTGACCACAAGGTTTGAGTGAACCCTTGTGGGTTCACTCAAATATTTTAATATAATTTAAAATATTAAAATATTTTAAATTATATTTATAGTTTTTTTTTAATGTATATATGGTTATTTTTATTTTTGTTTTGGGATAACATTAATTTTTTTAAATTATTATTATATTTTATTGTAGATTTGAAATACTTACACATCCCCTCATACTCGGTTGTAGAATGCGCCTCTCACTGCAAAAATGCACACCTTTGAACTTTTCCTATATGGGGTGCATGCTAATCTCGATATGTGTAAAGTTTCATACTTATACTAAGTTGTGGTGATTTATGAGGATAAAAAGAGGCCATTTGAATGAAAATATTAATCTTAATGAGTGGGTTTTAGTGGTTTATGAAAACAAGATAATGGGTAGCCCGTGGTATTATATATGATGAAGACCATTTTATGGTTTGAACCTTGATATACTCCATAGAATGATGCTTTATATTGGCCTATAAAGGCTTTGATAGTTGATGTAATTTGGAGTGCATGATGTAGGATAAGGAAGAATGAAATTTCCACACATTACACATAATAATAGCATAGTTGGTAAGACATATTACAACCTTGTTAATTTCTCAAGAATGTAATAAGTTAGATTTTCAATGTGGGGTTTTTCTCTTAAGGGGTTTCCCTAGGAAATTGTTGTCTAATTATTATGGAGTACATAGTTGGATTGTTGTCTAAGTTGTATGCAAATGTGGCAAAATGGATGCACTAGAGTTTAGGGAGAAAGGTTTGATTATCCACGTTAAGTTCAAGTGGGAGAATGTAATAGGAGATTTTTTCCATTGGATTAGGCAAGGGGATTCAAAGGTGACTAGTAAGAAATGTTCGCTATAGTGAACAATATTTTTCCATGAAAAAGACCTAAACATGTGGGGGTTGTTGGAATATTTACAAATGTTTATGAAGATCATAGAGATGAAAGTGATACATAGTTGATCCATAATATTTATGCATTTCTCTTTAAAACATGCATGCAATGAGAACATGTGTACATTATTAATATCATGAACACATTCCTAGTGTGCACACCAACTTCTTCTTAAGAACCAAAATATATGTAATAAAAATTTATAGGTGGGTTTGGAGCTAAAGCAACGAAAATGTAGACACTTAAAATAGGCTTGATGAAAGTTGAATTTAGTATGAGTATAATATGTAACACAATTTGGGTGGGCTTGATGATAAAAGTAATTATATCCATATTAGGGAAGGGAAATCAATTGAGTTTAATGGTTAATGAATGAAAATATAAAATTAATCTATAAATTATGGGTGGGCTTGATGCTAAAAGGAATTGTATTTGCGCTAGGGAAATCAAATGAGTTTAAATGGTTAATGAATGAAAAAAGAAAATTAATCTATAAATTATCTGCCGGCAAGTAGAAAGGCTTGCGTTTCGAAAATGTTGTTCGTCGACATAGGGGATCAGTGTCGTTGGCAAGCCTCTATCTGCCGACAAAATAGAAAATCTATAGATCTAAAAATGGTTTGTGACGATAGAGAGGACAAGTGGGATTGAGAGCCAGCCACGGGGTTATGCACGCCGAATGGAAAGCATAGCTGCATGGAAACTTCAACGGTAGTGGCGCTGGTACTAAAGAATCATAGGAAGAGGTGCCTTCACCTTTGAAGAGTGCTTGATTTAGATAATTGAATAAACCTACCTAGAACCAATGCAATCTTATTTGAATACTAGCATCACCATGGTGGTTAAAAGATCCTAAATTTGTCGTGTTAACAACAATAATTCACTGTTGTCTATAAAAAAACACAATTTGTTGTTAATCAATACATGAAAAAATGAGTTCATCCTTAGCAAAAAAAACATGTTCATAGTCTATGTGGGTGTTTTACTTAAAAACATGCATGCAATGCTAACATGTGCACACTATTAAGAGCATGAACACATTCCTAGTGTGTAGGCCTACTCAAAAGTGTATATGCACCAAATTCTTAAGCACCGAGGTATATGTATTAAAACATTATGGATGGGTTCAAAGCTAAAGAAATGAAAATGTGAACACAGGAAATAGATTTGGGATTTTTGTCTAAAAGGAATCAGATCCATGCTAGGAAAAATCCCAAAGTATAGGCCTTGATTAAATAATAAAGTTCAACAAGCCTTAAATTTTGGAAAAAAAATATGAAAAATACCCAAATAATAAGTTTGAAAAATATTTCTATATGCTTATTCTCCAACCAAAATATTATTATCTACATTCTTACATAACTTTATTCCTTTAGATGTGGTTATTAGTTATTAATATTGCTGACCATATTCATACATAATCTTATTTCTCTTAAAGTAGAGAAATGAAACCTCAACAACTTTATAACTAAAAAAATTACATAAGTTCTAAATTTTATCATTATTTATTTTTCTATATTAATTTATAAATTTACATCTTTGAAATATTTGTTACTAAAATTAAATTAAAATAAAATTATTATTTTTTATTAGAAATTAAATATAAAAAAATCTATTAAAATGGTGCAAATGATATCACACAGTTGAACCATGCTGGTATTAATGATTTCAAAATATTAAATGATGTTTAAAGATTAGTGTGATTCAAGGTGGATAAGATAGTGTGGTTCAAGGTGGATTTGAGATCTGGGAAAAAAATTGAAAAATACACAAGTTGAGTCATCAAGAGAAAGAGCTCTAAAGAGAAATTTTCAAGGAAAGAAAATGGTTAAAAATATAAGTGAAATTTTCAAGGAAAGAAAATGGTTAAAAATATAAGTGGAATATAGAAATGCATATCTTCAAACAAGCATCAATGGGATGAACAAAATAGAAGAAGCTACAGGTCCCGAAATGGTCTCTGGCGACAAAGAGGACAATTGGGATTGCGAACCAGCCACCGGGTTATGCACACCGAATGGAAAGCATGGCTGCATGGCAAATTCAACGCTAGAGGTACTGAAGAATCGGAGGAAGAGGGTCCTTCGCCTTCCTGTGCAAACGCGTTCCTGAATGGAAAATTCAACGCTAGAGGTACTGAAGAATCGGAGGAAGAGGGTCCTTCGCCTTCCTGTGCAAACGCGTTGTGGCAGATAGAGCAGATACTATCGTCCATTGTCGACGCAACCTCCAGTGGAATGGATGGCATCAATCCCACTCGTTGTGTAATGTCTTCCAAGCTACCATGACGATACGGAAGGAAATGGAATACAGGGTCATTCTCAGGCAATGGTCCTTCGGAGGTCAATTGTATGATATTCTGTGCACCATTTTCATCTCGGTAGATGTTCAAGAAGATACCCAACTCACTCAGAACAGGCTTCAGGCGCCTGGGACCGTAAATCACCGCCCCCCAAAATACCAGATCGTTCACTTCACTAAATAGGGTGGGATGAGAACGAATGTCAACAAATCTTTTGAATTTACGGTATAACTCACTCAGAAAAGAAGCCCACTCCTCAAACGGAACGTCTGTTTTTGACACGCGTTCATTAAATTCATTGCATGTCGCTGTCTGTTCCGCAACCCGCTCTGCGGAGGCCTCAAGATTACTGTTGCTGTTGCTCCTCTCAGTGTTAGGCATTCTTGGTGATCAATTGATTGCTTCTGATTTCAAATACGCGGTCTTTGCACCGCAAGGTTTTAAATATTTCTCTTACGAATGCAGCGATGCTTTCAGTCACACTCACCCCATTTTGTATTCAAACGAAGGGAAATCCTTTAGCGTTAACCCAAACAACGCACCGTTTAAATACCAGCAATTGCTTCAAAAAGTGCAAAGGGACACGACCCGTTTTAAATTGAAAAATTTATATTTTAGTTTCCATAATTAAGTAAATAACAATTGATATATTAAATAAAAAGTGCAAAGGGACACGACCCGTTTTAAATTGAAAAATTTATATTTTAGTTTCCATAATTAAGTAAATAACAATTGTTATATTAAATTTAAGGTTTTTTCAAGTGTATTTTTGAGTCGAGGAGCTCATTTTACTGCTGAGTATGAGGAGATGTGCAAGTTTGTCGGTAAGTCTGTCCTCTTTGCAATAAAAATAATGTTCTAAATGGAAAATAATGTTGACTATAATAAAAAAATTGAATATGGTGAGATGTTTAAATACACTATTTGAAGATCTATGTTATCTATAAGTTTGATGTTTAATTCTTATACTTCTAAAAAATATTTCAACTTGAGATTTAAATAAATTATTTGAAGATATTTTAATACGAATTCATATTGAGATATACTTAAATATGCATTAATAATAAAAAACTTTTTCGTAATAAGATGTCTCTATGTACATGTTATGTAAAATATTTTGATGTTGATTATGCATATATTATATATCATTTAAAAAAATTACGTCTATATCATGAAAAAAAATACTTTTATGATTAAAAAGTTTATTTGGTCCTATATATACTTTGTTTCACAACAAAAATTGGCATAAGGGGGCAGAAACATAAGCCTGTGAAGATTTCGATAAATGCGATACAAGGTGAGCCACCTTTAGTGTTGGGAGCAGGCTCTTTTTGAGATAGTTTAGAGAGGCTACACCACAAGGCCATGGTAGGCAGGTGGTTACACATACAAATGACAAGGGAACAAATTAAGAAATGGGTGGAGGAAAGGTCGATGCTGGCACTCAAATACAAGTCAAAGGTGAGCATTTTATTCAATGGGTGGATAGTTTTTCACTTCTTGAGCCATGAGGATGTGGACAACATTATGAAGGTGCCATGGGTTAAGGGGAGAGGAATTCTCACACTGCAAAAATGGAAGGTGGGGTTTGGCCCCCACCATGAGGTCCCTTGGAGGAATTTTGTGTGGGAAAAATTGTCAAGGTTCTGGCTAGATTTATGGAGCATGTCTGCTATTAGGGACATAGCTAACTGCATAAGGAATTTTTGTTATTTGGACGAAGGATGCTTCACACAGCTCAACAAGCGCATGGCTTAGGTTTTGATAGAGGTTGATATGGGCATAGGGCTGATTGTTGAACTTTAGATTCAGTGTAGTCATTCATTCAAGTTGCACATCAACTACTAGGGTGTGGCTTATTGATGTCTTCATTGCCATGATACTAAGCATCTTATTGCCAATTGCAGCAAGAGATTTTCCCATTATAATTATTTTCAGTCTCGTGGAGGTCGTGGGTTCACTACAGGGCATGAGGCATTCCAACATATGGAAAATAGTCAAGTGGTGTCCGTTGGTCCAAACCAACCAGGTAATTCGGTATCCTGATTCATCCTCGAATGGAAGATAAATTATTGTTGACGGTGTTGGACCCGTCAACACCAGGGGATCTCCCCGGTATGAAGTCCCAACTAAACCTCACATTGTTTTGTGTAGGAGTCCCATCCCGTATGATGGCCTAGTTGCCACTATCTTAAATGTTTACCTCAACTCTTGCTTTTCAGCCTAGGAGAGTGGTCTTCTTAGTCTTCGAGTAGCAAGGTTCGCGTGCCTGGTGATTGCTAGTGCTACTTGTGTCAAAGATTCTTTCGCTATAGAGGGAGAGGGTCAGAGTGAGTCCCAAGTCAGATGGGAGGAAGTCCCAACTCTGTTAGGAACAAATAACACAATAGGATGTGCACAACTTCTGTAGGAGCAATCCACATGGATGCGACAGTCACAACACACAAGGAAAAATAACACGTACAACACACAACAGATGAGTTCGTGTGAGTGCGATACTCATTATAGCAAGTTTACGTGAAAGGTCTGTGTGATGTATGGGAGGGTAGCCAACACGAGCGAGACAACGTTAACAACATATACAACACATTTTCATTAACATATCTGTATTACAACAAGTGAATGACTTCAAGTGTTAAACACAAGTTAAAGCAACATGAATTACAAGTGTTCAAGATTAGCCTTACAATAGTTACAAAACATGTATGAAAACGTGCTCGACTATTTGCAGGGTTCTGTATTAAGAAAAAGTTCCAAGACACATCATTACACCATACATCACTAACCTCGTGTGTGGGGCATTGGAGCCACTACTTACTCCCCAAAGAAAAGATTACAGATTCTCAAGGCTATGTGGGAGCAGCTGAGGTGCAAAGTCCTCCGCATGTACAAATGAGAAGGGGTATTTATATCCAAGGGTGAAACTGACCCTTGTGGCTATTCAATTACTCTCATGACTATTTGACTTCCATGACTTTTTGATTCTACATGACTCTTTGTACAACAAGTGGGTCTCTTGGACTTCCATGTTACATTACATTGATTGACAGTATGACCCATAGTAGAGATGTGGACGACATGGCTCATGACATGTCCCAACATGACAATGATGGTACATTGATGATGTTGTTGATGTGCATGTCGAACTGTAATGTTTTTGGGTGATGGATGTCCTTATGGTGGGTCATAGCTTCACCTCCGCATGGAAAAATGCGCGAAGTCTTCAATGGTCGTTGGTTTGCTTGATATTGATTTTGCACATTGCTCCTTACTTGTATGTTAGAAGGCTTGACAGGTTCGTTTGTTTGCAAAAGGTTCATGTTCATTCGTCCATCCGTTCGTGAGCACATCTTACATGTTTGCTCGTTTTTTCGTCCGCGAACACATATTTGCATGATCATCCATTCAAGAGCACATCTCTTCGCATGAATCGTTTGTTCGTTCATTGGTGAACTTGTCCTTCTACATGTACTCCCTTCGTTCATCCCATTTGTCATCGCGCCATGTTTGTTTGTGTACCTGTACCTGCAATCGCTCATGACGAGACGACATCAAATTCAAAAACCTCCTAGTCTACCATGATACATGATCATTTCAGATGCAGTTGACCAGGAGAGGTAACAAGGTTGCGAAGCAGGATGGAGGCTCCGGGCACTACTGATGAAAGTTGTGAAAGAGTCATTATATGATGAAGATGGGCAATTTGGATCAACAATGACTGTCTGTGAGGTCTGGCTAAGCTAGAGGACAAAACTGTGTAGTTTTTGAGAGGAATAATCTGGGCTGCGGGAAGGCTGGGTAGGCCAAATCTATGCAATTTCTGGAACAAACAGGCAGTGGGAACTTGGCAGGTGAAACTGCACAATTCCTGGAGGGAACTGGCAGCTGGCTGCTGGGACATTGGCAGTGAAAACTACGCGATTTCTGGAGGAACTGGCAGTCAGCTGCTGGGTCATTGGTAGAAAAAACTACGCAATTACTGGAGGGATTTGGTAGTCAGTTGCTGGAGCTTGGCAGCAAAAACTCTGCAATTCCTTAGGGGAACTGTTAGTCGGCTGTTGTGAGCTGTTGGTGGGAAAAATTGTGCTGATGCTGGGAAGCTGTCTTACTGATCACCTCTGCGCAGTTTCTGAGCTGAGCGAACTGCTAGGCAAACAGAGGGCTTTCTCATGAAAAATGTGTAATTTTCTTGGTGAGCAGTCGGTCGACTGTCGGGAGGACTGGTAGGAAAAAATGCGAATTTTCTAATGGAGACAGGGATGGGCACTGGGTGTTTGTCTAGCCTGTTTGCACAATTTTCTCAACTAGTGGAGTGGGCAAGGTATGTAGCCTTTGCGCAATTTTTGGGGGGAGTGAGTCCCGGGTGGGTACCGAGTCATCCATGATTTCTTTCTTTCACTCATTCATTCATTGAAGATAACTTTAGGCCATCTACGTTCTCCCATTTTCTCAATTCTATGAAGATACCTTATGAGACTCACCATATAAGTAATTGCTTCGATGGAAGTTTCACCTGTTTCAGTCTGCGTTATCTTGTAAGAAACCAAGCTTTTTATTTTAAACTTTCTCATGATCAAACGTTTTTGGATTTTCTCAATTTGCTTCCATTTTGAGCAGGGATGATGCTAACCCACAATTCACACCCATATAATATCACTGCAAAAACTAGGAGCCAAAAAATGGTTGGTACAGTCACGTCTTGTGCCATCCTGTCAAATCAAATAATCCAAAAAGATTTTTAATACCCTTATGATCTATTCATAATATTTTCGACCCCAACTCTGTGTCTGTCACCACTTTTTGAGGAAGCTACTGAGCGCATACTTAGATCAAACTTAGTTGGGAGGGGTGTTTCATGTCCACTCAATGTGTTCCTGATTGAAAAACCTATAACCCTAATACATGTATACTCATGTGCGTGGCGGTATAATTTCCGACATGAGAATATTTTCAGGAGTTCCCACTTGCAACTAGGAAATTGAAAAGTATAAAGAAAAATTGGATTTCTATATTATTAATTGAAACCAAAATTCTTCCAAATATTTATTCTGAATCATGCCATGCTTCTATTGGAAATCGTATACACGTTCAAAATTCAAATAACATAATGTATACAACGCTTGAGTATTCATGTGGGAATATTGATTTAGTGGATATTTGTAGCGAAACTGTGGTCTCCTAGAAAGAATGAAACGTATGTGGTTTGTTGGTTTTCACTTTTCTTGCTAAAAAATTCACCAATCAACTTCTTTCAGAATGGACAAAAATCAACAAATCACAACACACAAAAATTACTAGGTGATGGGATGGAAGCAAGTCTATTTACAAGGGTCATTTGGTTTTTATGGTACCAAAAACCTATATATATGTTACAATTGAGGGAAAAAAACTAACCTTTTAATCTAGTCATTTATGTAATAAAAATCACCAACATATTGGGGTTTAAGATATTTTAAATGAATTGGATTAAGAATTAAGTGTCGTAGGAGTTGCACTCCCATGGAAATAGTATATTTCTATTAACGTTATATTTATATCAGAAGATTATGTTTAGTTGAGAAAATCTTTTTGTGTCGGGGAATGAATCCAATGTGATGCAATTTAGTATCAAGTTTAAATAAACATCATATTGGCAGCCATTAAAAAAACACACTATCAATATCCAAAGGATTAAGCTAAAACTTATTGGTGACCATTAAAGGAAGAAACAATTGAGGAGGAGTATGGTAAACAATCCTCACAAATCCACCCCTTATCATTTTTAACCTCCTTTTTTCTCTTCAAAAAAAAAAAAAACATAACATAACATCTTTATTAATACATTTTTTTGATACAACAGATGGAAAAATGCCAATCTTTTAAATTTTGCATGCAACGATGAACGTTACAATAAACATCTAATAAAATTCTCAATACCTTGCAGTCAAAATTTTCAGATTCAACCATAAAACCAAAAAAGAAGAAGAAAAAATCACAACATCTACAGAAAGACAAGTACACAAGGGCCAAAATATACCCCAAATCAAAATTCAAAGGATTCCCAAGCACATATAGATCCATCCATCAACAGTTCAAATGCTATCATGCCAAAACAGAGGAACAATACACGTTTATGCCATCATGCCAAAACATAGGAGAAGTCCACGTTTAGACATGGCATCAACCATCCCATTTTGTTCCCTATATACATGAACAAACGAGGTCATCGAAATAAGGAATGATCTACTTTATTTGTGCCATCCAATGGTGTAGGGGGTGGGGTGGTGGGGGGTGTTCTGGAGGGAATTTTGTCCCAACGTGCACTCAATGATAGATTTTGAATCCCCAATGATCTTGATAGATCCAATCTCTAGCAATTTCACACATTTTAGGAGTCCCAAAAGAGCCACAATTTCAGCCCTGAAGTTTGTACCCTCCCCCCCGTGCCAGTAAAAATGATATTCCATTTCAGGACTTAGCTTGATGAGGGCCCCACACTCACAAATGCCACCTTTCTCCTCCCCATAAAAAAAAAACCATTGGGAAAGAATATCCTAGATCTTTGTAGGAGGCAGCTTGCCTAGAGAGTCGAGGCATTCTTGCACCAATCTCCAAAAAATTCCCAATAATGTTAAGACATGTGGCAACAATAAGAGGGACTCTTTCCTTGAAAATAACAACATTTCGAGAGATACAAATTCCCCAAATCACATATAATAGGACTATCCTGAAGGATCTATGCCTGCTAGACCAATAACAAGGCATATCTAAATAGATTCACAATTAGAATCCACTATTATCCCCAATAACTTAGCAATGTGCCTCCAAACTTCTTTTGCAAAAGAGCATCCAAGAAATAAGTGGAGCCAATCCTCAGCAACATTTCCACATTATTGACATATACCAGGGCCAAGAAAATCTCTTTTCATCAAATTATCCCATGTAAGAATTCGATTGAGTAGAGTCAACTAAGAGAAGAAATTTGAGCTTTAGAGGGGTCTCCGACTTCCACGTAGAAATAGTCCAAACCTCAAAGGGAGATCTCATAGGAGACCCAAAGATGTATCGGTAAAATTTTCAGACTACTATCTTTCCGTAGACATTCTTGCCAACCCAAGTAAGAGAGTCATCCCTGTTGGTGATTGAGATACCTAAAGAAACTACATTATATCTATATGTTTCCCATGCTAGTTCCAAACCAACCAGTAGACCCAAGTACCATGAGTGGGGACATATGTGTTCAAGGGTTCCTTGAAACTTAGTGATCTGTAAATATGCTAGGAAACATATACCCCTTTCGTTCATATATTGAATGATTTGCGGAGAAAGGTAGTGGTTCAAATAAAATCCCTTAATGGCATCTAATCCAATGTGGATTTTTCTCCCATCTCCAACTTTCCATTGTACGTTTCCACATAACCAGTCTTTCGATGATGTCATGCTCCTCCAAATATACAAGTCTACTTCCACCTGTCCACGTAAAGAATTTTTTTATATGGTGTGGTTTCATTGAATAGGACAAGTCAATCCAATTTGATGATCTGACCAGAAATCAAAATTACAATGGTCTTCCATTCAAATGTTCAAGGTGTCATACATATGGCCACCTGAGGGATGAATATCTGCTGGGAAGTTGAACAAGCAATTAGTAAAACCATGCCAACTATTTACTACGATGGAGGAAGCTAAAGGGAATAAGATTATGGATGCCAAAATTATCTCAACTGCATGTTCTCTCGGCCTCACGATGTCTGCACCAACCAGGCCCCTCTCCCAACCATTGTAGTTAGTTTAGACCATCCCTTTCCAAATCAGAAAATTTTCAAAAGTATTGCAATGGAGAACTCCTATTCATTGTGTTTCTTTTCATAGTACCTCACTTATTCTGTATCATATCTAAGAGGGCTCGAAACTTTGAAATATTTTGTTACTGCTTCTCCCTTATCCCACTATGAGTGGTATGCACTGGTTGTAGAGTCTTTAAACCTTGCATGGTAGATGCCCCATCTCAGTAGTCAAATTGTGGATGTTACGGATTCAAATTGATGCGGATGTACATGTCAATTATGCTTACCCACATGTAGAATCATAAGCTCATCCCAATGGATAGATAAAGCATATAATATTAAGCGATTCCATTTAAACAAAGTCTAAATTTTGAATTTAATTGAATGAACTAGAGGCCTTAACACATACTTTGGTACATACGTGAGGAACAAAAGATGGTTGAGACAATCTGTGTGTGATAAATGATATTTAGTGGGAGAAGTGTGGACGACAATATATTAATGTGTGAGGTGATGATGTGATGGTCCGATGGGAAAAATTAATAGGAAATCCAAGTCCAAATTTACAGTTGGTGGTGTTGGCATACAAAGTTACTATTGAGATGGTCATTTTCCTCCAGCCTGTGTGACAACCAAACCTTTGACCACTTAGATAGGTTGTCCTCGAAAACTATTCCAACATGTATATATGTGGTGAAAAATAATCATAGATATCTACGAAAGTCGTTTCCATGGAGCTGCAAGACTGTGTGTTCAACAAGATTCAATCGGATGACGCTGTGAGATTATTTTTTTGGTACAAATGAAACTGTGCCCATCTGTGAAGGTTTTGGTGGGTGGTTTAACATTAAGAATCCCCATGGGATCCAAACCCACCAAAGTAGGCATTCATTCTTCAATATTTCCTTGTTTTCACATGCATAAATTCGATAAATTCTCAATCCAGATAGAGGTGGTTCCTCTCATTTTTGTCGACACTTTTTCCCTTGATTTTCCAGAACTTGGTGGAAAGATTTCATCTGGACCATTCCAAATTGGTTTAGCTTTCCAAGAATTATTTCCTCGATGTTTTGAATATGCTGCTAGAAATTATGGTTTACACGGGTCACCATGGTTCGAACTGAAGTATGAACTTGGGAAAGTGCTAGGTAAATTCTTGGTTCCTTTGCACCTGGAGGGAGCCCATGAGAAACTAGTCATGTTCCATAGTGGGTGGGTCTCTATTGGGAAAAAATCTACGAGAGATTTGAAAGAAGTTCCTTAGCATCACTTGAACATTCGAGTGGGTCCTCACTCGAGGTTTGTTTTCTAGTTTGACGACGATCTAGAGTGAAATTCACAGATCTTGCAGATTCACGATAATATTCATCAACCAAATTTTAGGTGCAAGTTTATCCACAACATGTATTCCAGATCACAGTTGGTGCTTTGAGTCTTAGCTCTAACCTCATTTATTCATTCATATATATTTCATTTTTTTTTTTGTTAAAATAAACCCTAAAAATCTATAACTTGGGACTGGCAGTTGGTCTCATCACTTTGAAACTCATGTCATCTTAGTAGGATAGACAATGTTGTTAATGGAGCCCTAGTCGATGTTCACTATGATTTCATTTCGTTGACTTCACTAATGAAATAAAAATTAGTGAATGAATTGCACCAAATATCTTTGCATTGAAACCTATTTCATATGTTGGGGTAGACCACTGCTACAGTGGAACCATTGTGGATGACTTAACATAGTAGACCTCAACCTCAGTGGTGGATCATAGTCCACCTCAAAAAAAATCAAAATCAGCATGTTGTGATTTCCCTTTAAAAATCATGGCATCTAGGTGGGGCCTACGACATAAATATTGAAACCTTGGTGGATGTACTAACACTCCATAAGCATTATGATGAACAACTGCCCTATTGGAATTGGCTTGTATTTCAATTTCCATCTCCCTGGAAAATAATGATTCAATTCCATTTACAGTCTCACTAGGTTCTCTTCTATTTCTATGTTTTCTTTAGATCTTTTCATGTTTCTATAAATTATAAATCCACAGGGCTTCTGCAAATTGTCATTCTATTCAATAGAGAAATGTAGGATTTTGAGAAATAAGAACCTTTTATTTCCCCTAGTTAGTGATAAAATATTAAGGGAAAAATAAAAATTTCAAAATGCAGAAGTCTAATGATGGGCGTCTTCTATTTATGCTATTTGGATATTAAATACATAGATTTATGTATAATTGGAGTTGTTATACTTATATAATTTGAGTTATTAAATCTGTATAATTTGAGATGCATGGAACATGTTAGGAAAAAACACTTAAGTACACATTTGTTTTGGGGAAGGAATGTGCTAAATCATATTGAAAATAATTAACACAATTTATAAAGTTTGTTATTATGTGAATGTGCATTTTTAGACTTGACTATTTTATTTATTTGATGTTTTCATAATGTCATATTTTCTACTTGCCATCCAATTTCAAGAATTTAATTTATGTAAAGAAATAAATTTGATTGAACACAAAATGTAGTGATAATATATTATTTTCAATTGAAATGTATTTTTTTAAAGATTTTCACTATGGAAAGGTTGCATTGCATGATGTTCTAATTGAAATTAAGACCAACCCTTCAAATTTGATCACTGGAGGGGACTATGGAAAAATAAGTTGTTCTTGTCATTCTCATTTAGACACACAAAGGTGACCAAATGAAGTTTGTACAATTCGCCTTCATATTTGGCAATGTACTAAAGCATCTACTTCTACTTTCAACTAGCGGAAGCCAATAGATTGATGAAAACAATATGAACAAGAAGAAGATAAATCAATGGTACATAACATAAGATGTATCTGGGAAAAGCCACTACTCAAAACCCTGCTATCTATATTTCATATATCAGAAATATGAGTGAAGACACAAAACTTGTTCTCACTAGAACAATTCTGCACAAGTATGCTCAACTCTCTGAGCTTACACAATAGCTTTTGGTCAACACTTAGCCAATTCTATAACTCTCCAAGCTCATAATATCTTGCGTAATTACTAGGATGAATTGACCATATTTAAAGCTAATTCATGCTTCCAAAGCCGCGCAATCCAAACATTATATCAATCTCTGATGCATGCATGATATTTACACTCAAGTAAATAATACAACTGATAGTACACTGTCCTTGCACTCTAGTTTCAATTGGGTCTTTCTCAAAATCAACATGCATTAATTTCTAATGAGGGAATATTCAGTTAACTAGAGTGACACTTGTGGATGCCCTAGTGCACCAACTAACTGTTAACTCTCTATTAGTTCCTCAAATAGTTTAGAACTAATTTAACTGAACTTAACTTAGTAAACTGAGTGCTCTAATTTCCAACTCAACTTGCACCCCTAAAATTTAGGGTGAACATATACATGACTTCATAAAGAGTTCCAACTCGAAATTCCTAATCTAATTAAGTTGATTAAATTTTATTAACTATTTACAAGTTGCTATGAGAATGGAATTCGATTCTAATTCTCAGTGTAATTCAAGGACAAATTAAACTAGAATTTCTTATTGCCATTTCTCAACAGAATTGATGGATCAATATCTTCCTAATTTAGAGTGTTGGGAGCCTTCAAATTATAGTGCCATATTTTCTTCAGTGGTTATGTCTTTTGTCAAGGCTTGAGTAGTCATATCAATTTGGAACAATTTTTATTCTTTACACTTATGAGCCAAAGCAAAATTTTCATGACAATTTTAGCAAAGTTCATGTCTTTGGCAGTTCTCCATTTCTGTTGGAGACATTTTTTGCACCTTTAAATGATGAGTAGAAGTTCTGCATGGTGAATTACCTTGGGGTGGACAAGTGTGATAAATGAATGTTGGATTTTTTATTTTTACATTGATCGCCATTTAAAATTTTTGTGCCTCTTAGTTGCTTCTAACCATGCAATAGGATGCTACATTCTGACTTTTGCTCAAGTCTCCTCCTTGAGGCTATTGATGTAGAAATTTCACTATAGATTAAACTGATTATGCAATGTACCAAAGCAAAATACTCAATTACTTCTACAATCAAACTTGTGGAATCTTAATCGATTTTGAGCAAGATAAAATAGAACACATATAACAGAGAAGCAGATTGAATCACACATGAAACACAGAAGAATACTTTGGGGAAAGCCTCAGCTAAAAACCCCGCTATCTGTATTATCATACAAGTGGAAATATCTTAGGATTCCACGAAGCTTTAGCTAACAAGCTATCCAACTCTCAGTACAATCCCTCACTACTGCTCATAGACAGAATAGACAACACATATGCCTTCCTTCAGTCCTCCAAGCCTCCTATTTCCTTGTGCAGTTTCTCCTGGGTCCTCCAGCAACCACCTATGTAATAATCACCTCACACATTGCTCTAACCTCTGTAGTAGCTGCACAATCCTCAAGGAATGAATTCCTTCTGCATGCAAGAGATATTCACATGGGAATATTCTAGCAACTGATAGTACACTGTCCCTTCCTTTAATATCAACTGGGTCTTCGTTTGAACTGACATGCATGAGTTATTTATGAGATAATATTCAGTTATTTGGAGAACACAAGTTGCATGCATGCATGCATTAACTAATTGGACTCACAATTAGCTCCATAAACTGTTTGGAACTAATTTAACTGGACTTAACTTAGTTAACTGAGCTAACTAATTACAACTCATCCTTATCTCCTTAATTAAGGGATAACTTCCTCAATCAAAGGGATAATTGTTGCATGTCTTGACAAAGACCTCATATTTGATTTTCTCCAACTAATTAACTCAAGATGAATTAATTAATTATTTTTCAAACTGCTAGTGAGACTAAATTCGAATTTTAATTCTCAATTTTGATTCAAGGACAAATAAAAATTGGAATATATCTTGAAATGCTATCTATAGCAAAGCTATTTTTAGCATTTCTATTTTCAACATTTCTTATTTCTATTTTCAACGATCCCTCTCAACAAGAAAGGGATTATCTGTCACCCCGATCCTGTCTCTGTGGAACTCGAATTTACACTTTGATAATGCCTTAATCAAAATGTCAGCATCTTGCTCCTTGATCGAAATATACTGCAACAACATGATCCTCCTCACCACAGTCTCTAAGATGATGATACCAAATGTCTATATGCTTGGACCTGTCATGAAATACTGGATTCTCAAAGAGTTTTATACAACTCTAATTATCACAATAGATCACAGTTGGATCCATCCCTTGATCAAACAAACCAACTAGAATTTTCTGCATCCAAATGGCTTCACATGTTGCCTGACTGGCAACCATGTATTCAGCCTCTACTTAGCTAAGTGCAACTGACCTCTATTTCCTGTTGTACCAAGAAACTGTAGCTAAACCAAGGTTGAAAATTCCTCCTAATGTGCTCTTCCAATCTGATGGTCTCCCTGCCCAATCTGCATTTGTGAAGCCCTATTGCTTCACTCCCTCTGACTATCTGTACCATAATCCGTACTGAGATGTGCCTCTGAGGTATCTCAAAACATGCTTCGCTACCTTCCAAAACAACTTGGTAGGCTAAACTCTAGCTTGACTCAATTGGTTCATCGCAAAGCACAAATTTGGTTGTGTGTTCACTAAATACATCAATGAACCCACAAGTTATCGATACATAGTAGCCTCTACTACTTCTCCTGAAGTAGCATCCTCCTTCCTTCAGTTACCTGCTAGAGGAGTCTGCATGGGCTTTCACTTCTCCATGTGAAATCTCCTGAGTATATCATTGGCATAATTGCCTTGAGACACAAACACTTCCCCATCCTTCTGCCACGCTTCCATTTCTAGAAAGTAGTTCATGAGACCCATGTATTTCATCTCGAACTCTCTTGCAAGGTCCCTCTTGTAAGACATGATCAACTAATCATCACCTTTCAATATCATATCATCAACATAAAGAACAATGATCAACTTCTTACCTTCCACCATGATGTGGTACAAGTTCACATCTGCTTCACTCTTTGTGAAGCCCAACCTGGTGAAGTAGTTGCCGATCCTGGTGTACGAAGCATGAGGTGCTTGCTTCAGCGCGTACAAATCTCTCTTGAGTTAGCACACATGCGACTCACAATTGAAGGTCTCAAATCCTTCTAGTTGCTCTATGTACAGCTCTTCCTCAATCTTTCCATTGAGGAATGTAGTCTTCACATCCATTTGATGGATCTTCCAACCCATCTGTGTTGATAGTGCCAACATCGATTTGATAGATGAGTACCTTGCTACAGGAGCAAAAGTCTCATCATAGTTGATCCCCTCGACCCGTGAGAAACCACATGCAACAAACCTTTCCTTATGTTTCTCCACACTACCATCAACAACTTGCTTTACCCTATAAAGCCAACGGGAACTCACAACTGACTTGTTCTCTGGTCGTTGAACAACATCCAAGGCACTATTCCAAACTATAGAGTCATACTCCACCATATCATTAACCCAAACTAGTTGCTACACTACTTCCTCAAAGGAAGATGGTTCAGTCTCTATACATTCCCCAACAAGGGCCATGTAACCAGTGTACTGCTCAGGTGACCTCCTCTGTTTGTGCTGAGAAGATGGCTCTCCCACATCTCTCTTGCTCTCCTCCTTAGGAACCAAAAGCTCCTCCTCTGCCTGTAGCTTGAGCTACCTCTCAAGGGAAACCGCATGGCCTTTAGCTCATCAAAGTTAAGATCTCTGCGAACCACTATCCTTTCACTAGTAGGCAAATACACCCGATAATTGTGGGGAGCACCAGTGTACCCCACAAGTATTCCTAACTCTGTTGTTGGCTCTAGCTTCTTCGGGCATCTTTGGTTACATGGAAATAAGCCGATGAGCCAAAGATCCTGAAGTGACCCACATCTGGTCTCTTCCCAGAGAAAGCCTTCTCTGGTGTCTTCATCCCAAGTATGCAATGCGGGCTTTTATTCTGCAAGTAAACCGATGTGTTGCATGCCTTAGCCCACAAATGGAGTGGTAAGCCTTGGTCATGCAACATCGCCCGAGTTGCCCCCACAATCGTTTTGTTATTCCTCTTGGCCACCCCATTCTGATGTGGGTTATGAGGTTCCGTCAACTCCCGTTTAATTCCTTTTGTTGCACAGAAGTCCTTAAACTCTTGAGAGACATATTCTCCACCATTGTTACTTCACAAGGCCCTGATCTTCTTTCCAGATTCTTTCTCAACCAAGGCTTTGAACTCACAAAACCTTGAGAAGTTTTGATCCTTATTTTGCATGAAATAGATCCAGCATCTACGAGAAAAATGATCAATAAAAATCACACAATACCTTTGTTTAGCGGTTGAGGCAGTTGAGAATGGTCCACACACATCTGTATGAACTCAGTGCAATATTGCTCCAGCTCGACTGTCTCGATCATGAAAGGAAGATTTTGCATACTTACCTAACGTACAACCTTTGCATGTGTCCACTTTCTCAAGTTTACTTTTGGGAAGTCTGGTAAAAATATGTTGCATCATCTTCAAGGCC
Source organism: Pinus taeda (assembly GCA_000404065.3). Taxonomy (NCBI): domain Eukaryota; kingdom Viridiplantae; phylum Streptophyta; class Pinopsida; order Pinales; family Pinaceae; genus Pinus; species Pinus taeda. The sequence goes on along the minus strand of APFE031085783.1, from coordinate 9,535 downwards.
CCATGGTGCAAGTGGCCCAATCTTCTATGCCATAACTTGCCAATATCTTGGCTTTGCACCACTTCTACTTTGGAACTCAATGTAGCACAATCATCTACCTGCAGCTTGTAGAGATTCTTCACTTGAATCGCAATCCTCTTGGTCTGACCTGTGGCTATGTGTCTCAGGAACGACTTTCCTTTACTGAAGATTACATCATAGCCTTTGTCTTCCAACATTGCGACCGATACCAAGTTTTTTTTTTTTCAATCCAGGCACACACTTTACATCAGTTAGGGTGAGAGGAGCTCTGTGCTCCCTCTGTGATACAGGAGGATCTCGAGACACCAAGAGGATGGACAAGGCTCGAAATTCAAAATGGCAGAAAGGAAAAGTTGGCATTAGTTAAGAGGACTTGTTTTCCTGATCTCGATGGTGTGAACGGTTTGTCAATTTGAGATCGTATGCAAAAAATAAAGCTCTTCAAAGATTGGTATGGTAGGAGAAAAATGGGGCCCATAGTGCACCACATGGCATCCCAGTCAGCACGTGGGACCCACATGGCAGCCTTCAAGTCTCGACACTTGGCTTTCCCAAGTGACCTCCTAAACCTACACAAGAGGCAAACAAAATTTGGTTATAATTTTTAAATAGTTAATACCCTAACTATATAACTAAATTCAAATATATATTAAAACAAAACTATAACAAAAAAATATATATATGTAAAAAAAAAATCCAACTATATATGTATATGCCAAAGATCAAACTCTATAACAAAGTCATTTTGTTATAACAAAATCCCATGGATAAACCAACGTGAATGGTTCAACGAATATATGGTTAAAAGGTTATATATATATGTATACACCATATATGGTGCCAACCCAAATGCATATGGTTATATTAAAATATAGGTGGAGTATAAACAAAACCCAAAACCGTTTGATAGTCAACATATGGTTACAACGAGATATGATGGGCCACGTTCATGGCTTGGGGGCAGCCAGGTGGTGGTCTCGCCACCCAAAGCCACCCCAAATATATATTAAAAACCATGCCATTTAAAGCGCCATATAAATATTATTTGGGATGGGGATGGGTGCGGTCCCGTGAAGTATGGGCCCACCCCCAACAATTAGTTTAAAAATAATATATGTATTATAATAATGGTATACGGTTGGATTTAAAATGGCATATGACATTTATAAACAATAACCATATTATGGTTTAATCTGCCCTAAAGTTATATAAACTCATTTTTTTAACCATTGCAAGGGGAGATCAATGGGCATAGATTTCGAGACAAGGTGGCGGAACCTTGAGCACTCAGAAACACTGGTGGAACTCTCTCTGAGCAAAATTTTTGCAGGAGGGTGATTTTGGCGCAGTGTCAAAATTAGACAAGTTTTATATCATTTTTACACCTCTTGGTGATGGGAATCCAATGGTGGTGTCAGTTTTTGCAGCAGAGCTCTCCAATTTTCGGGCATTTTTCAGCATGGAGGTATAATGCTCCATTTTTGTAACTGATGAATGTAACTTATTTTGATGCCATTTTTAATGAATGAAGGCCTCCCCATTGATCGAGCAAGGCCCGAAGATGTAGTCCAGGAGGGACAACCCCCGTTATCAAGTTCTTTTTTTCTTGTCTTCTTATGCTCTTCTTCTTCTTTCTCTCATATGTGCACATTTAAAGTTTCTCTTTGGTTAAGCTACAAACTGTATATGTAATTCTTTTAATGCATCTATAAACAAAAGATAACCTGGATTACTCTGAACAACAACTGTATCTTCACCTAAAACATAGTACTTTCCATCATCGCCCATCTCTATGTGCATCTGGAGGTCTTTCTCCGCCAAGGTACTGAATAAACTCTTATCACTAGTCATGTGGAATGAGGCTCCACTGTCCAGGTACCAAACACAACCCACCATCGATGAAACCATGCATGCAATTAGGGTAAAATCCAATTCGAATTGTGAGGCTAGTGCCTCACCATCTGATCCTTTTGAGGATCCCTTCTTGGATTTCTTCAATGGACAATTAGTTGCATAATGGCCCACCTCATGACAATTAAAGCATCTCACTTTAGATTTGTCAATCTTCTTCCCACCATGGGAAGAACTCGATTTGGAATAGGAAGCTTTCCCTTTCCTTTTCCACACCTTACTTGCTAAGGCTAAATTTTATTCATCATCATGCTTAGATGAAGAAACATCTCTGGTGCTCCTCCTGATCTCCTTTTGCGTCAGATCCGACCATAGTTGTTCCCAATCTGGTAGTTTCTCTCTTCCATTAACTGAGTCCTAGTAGTTATGCCAACTCTTAGGAAGACTGAGAAGAGCAAGACTCACCATATCATCATCAGCTGTTGTGATTCCTACACTTCCAAGCTCATCTCTGTAGGTGGTGAGCTTGTTCAGATATGTAGAGATCGTGTTGCTCTTTTCACACTTGATTTTCTGAAGCTTGTCCTTCAGCACCAGCTTCCTCTGGTCGTTGTTATTCTGATATAGATCCTTCAATGTCTTCCACATTGAAAACAGAGTCTCCTTCACATGGACACTCGAGACAATATGGTCTCGAACTCCCTCCAGAAGAATCATCCTCGCTCTCGCCACACATTTCTTCCATTCCGCTAATTCTTGGGCATTAGCTGTTGCTGACTTGGGGATTTCTTGATCAATGAAGTCCTTCAAACCATTGTCCTCTAACACCACTTCCATGTGATCCTTCCATGCTATGTAATTCGAGCTGCCATCCAAGGCATACTTGAGTCTCAAGCCACTGAATGCCATTGGTGAACTTTGAGATGTGATAAGAAATTGATTTTTTACCTACAATCAAGAACTTCAAACTTCAAACTTCTCCCTTCTTTGTATAATTTTCTCTGCTTTGATCACCTTTGCTCCGATACCATGTAGAAATTTCACCATAGATTAAACTAATTATGCAATGTACTAAAGCAAAATACTTAATCTACTTCTACAATCAAACTTGCGGAAGCTTAATCGATTTTGAGCAAGATCAAATAGAACACATATAACAGAGAAGCAGATTCTATCCCACATGAAACCCAGAAGAATACTTTGGGGAAAGCCTCAGCTAAAAACCCCGTTATTTGTATTATCATACAAGTGGAAATATCTCATGATTACACAAAGCTTTAGCTCTCAAGCTATCCAGCTCTCAGTATAATCCCTCACTACTGCTTATAGACAGAATAGACAACACATATGCCTTCCTTCAGTCCTCCAAGCCTCCTATTTCCTTGCGTAGTTTCTCCTGGGTCCTCCAGTTACCACCTGTGTAATAATCACCTCACACACTGCTCCGACCTCTGTAGTAACTACGCAATCCTCAAGGAATGAATTCCTTCTGCATGCAAGAGATATTCACATGGGAATATTCTAGCAATTGATAGTACATTGTCCCTTCATTTAATCTCAACTGAGTCTTTGTCTGAACTGGCATGCATGAGTTATTTATGAGATAATATTCAGTTATCTGGAGAACACTAGTTGCATGCATTAACTGACTAAACTCACAATTAGTTCCACAAACTACTTGGATTTATTTAATTGGACTTAACTCAGTTAACTAAGCTAACTAAGTACAACTCAAATACAATTCATCCTTATCTCCTTAATTAAGGGATAACTTCCTCAATCAAAGGGTTAATTGTTGCATGTCTTGACAAAGACCTCATGTTTGATTTTCTCCAACTAATTAACTCAAGATGAATTAATTAATTATTCTTCAAATAGCTAGTGAGACTAAATTCGAATTTTAATTCTCAATTTTTATTCAAGGTCAGTTAAAAATTGGAATATATCTTGAAATGCTATCTATAGCAATGCTATTTTTAGCATTTCTTGTTGATATTTTCAACAATTAATGAAACATTGTTTACAGAAAAAATTGTGAAGTTTTCTGTATGGATGGATAATCACTCAAATTCTACTCTAAAGTTAGTGATTTAGCTTGTTTGGTGTAACTCGATATGTCGAAAACAAGGAAAATTTTAGGGACTAATATTCGTAGTTGGAATAATTTTCCATTTATTTTTCCAAAAAAAGGATTCACCAATTTCCATTTTTTCTAAAATTGATTCACCTACATTTTATAGTAAAAAATGATTTTATCTTAAAAATTGCCAAAAATCTATATAGACTAATATAAAATCATTAGAAATCTAAATAATTTTACACAAATATTGTCAAACATTTTACAATTTGCATATTAGGGACTAGTACGATTTTCCAAGGTTTCTAAACTTTAATATAAACTTCCATCCTTAAAATTTTCCTTGGTTGAAAAATAATGAAGATAAGTCTCGAAATGTGCATAGATAACTTAAAAAATTTGACTCCATGCAATGTAGCTTGCATAGGTTTTTTAACGCCATTTCCACCATTACCATCGTTCTTTATCTAAATGTAGGACCCCCACTTTGAGTTTCATCATGTCATCAATAATACTTTGGAGGGAAAATTAATGTTCCATCGAAATGTCCCATCCTGATGAATTGAAAACATTAAACTTGTTCAAGTCCACCTTAGGAGAATGATGGAATATGTTGTTATCTATTGATCTATTGTTGTGTAGGCATGTTGAGTATTAAGGGTGGCTAATTTTTTTTAAATTGAGAAGTTTCTCCTTGGTGTGGCTCAATTTACCATGCATTCAAGTGGTTTTCTCATGGCTTGATATAATCCAATATTCTTAGAAACTTTTCAATCATTTCGTTTTCAAAGTTATCAAACCTCTCATTGAACTTCTCTTCTAACCCATTTATGTTTTTCTAACATTGCTTAAGCTCATATTCCATTGATTCCAACTTAGTAGTAGTAGAGTATGTGTTCATGTTGTCTAGGGAAGTATGTTGATATTTAGGTACTCTCCTTCATGGGTGAGCTTCCTAGAAAATGGTATTAGGATAGTACTTGTGTTATATGAAGATGTATAAACAAGTCTTTCTCAAATTCACTATTATGATCCCAATTATGAAATACCACTTCTTTGGATCTTCTAAAACTAGTTTGAATAAAATTTGTGCTCTCAATCAAAAGATATGCAATCGAAAAAATTCATGGCCATCACTAGAAGAAACCATAAAAAGATGTCAATTTTATATTGTCAATAAGCTCAATTTCCAAACTCCATTATATAATATATATTATATATATATATATATATATATATATAGATATTATTTTTTCCAAAAATTGCCTATTTTTTTTAAATCAATTCATTCCTTGGATTATATTCTTCAGATTACGCACAAAACTTTTTAGAAATGGACCTAAATTTCACTAGCAAAATTTATACATGCAAAAAAGCTAGAAAAAAGTTGATTTTCAATTTTTTTTTTTTAACTTTACATTGCAAAATTCATTTTGGTTAGTTTTTTGTTTTGAAATTGGGTAGTTTTTGAAGGAATACAATCTTTGGATCAAATTCTTCCAATTTTCCATAGAGAGTTTTAGAAATCGACCTAAAATTTTCATCTCCCTTTCCATAAAAAGAAAAATTCAACAAAAAGTAAAAGTTTTCCCCACTTTGTTCCCAACATTTCTCCCACTTGGTGCTAAAGGAAGAGCTTTGAAACCACGTGTAGTCTAATTCACTTGGAATATAGTTCAAAACGAAACCCAAAACCCTAAAAAAGTGATAAACCCAAGAAAAATCTCTTTGATAATAGAAAATAGAGAACTACATTCACTTGCCTCTTCTAGAAGGGAAACCTCCAATAGCAATGCTCTAAATGCAATAAAAAATCTTGACTAAACATCACATGACCTTGTACTTAACTATATATAACCATGGATAATATTAACTACATATGGGCCTACTTTTAATGAGATCCTACTAACTCATTTAGGTTTTATTAACAATTTAAGATGACCCTTTTTATAATGAATGACTATTAACTAACTATTTAATGAGGAATCTATATTAATACTGTATCTAAGTAAGGGGGTTATGGTAAGACCTTAACATTTTCTCTTCACTAGAGGATAAGATATGGAGCACATGATTTTATTTAATATAGGATTTCATACATGGGTTTTCATTTACTTTCCTTTGGACCTTGTTGCACGACATATGATAGGTCCACCATTATCGATAATAATATTTATGAATGGAATATAGATGAATGGCAGAGATATAAAGTGTTGGGTATAGTTGAGATATGAAGCATGCTATATCAACTAGATCTCTAGCAGCACAACCAGAATCAAGCGATAAGGGCACTTATCTGAAGCAAAATTATATCCCCTTTGGTACAAGAAGGTAAAATAATAAAATTTTTATGATTATGAAGTTCTATTAGATCACACTCAATGTTTACCATGTTTACAATCAGGTAAGAAACCATCACACAATATCTAAGTAATAAACCACATATGAGATCACAGTGGAACCATTGAAATGAATAAGCTAAACTAAGAGAATATAACACCATGTGTGTGAAAACATCATTGTACCATCTGTAAGTGCATACATCATCTAAGACGCAAGATAAAGGAGTTGATATACCATGGTTGAGGAATTTGAAAGAAATGAGGAAAACTGATGTGAGGTGAAATCATCATATATCTAAAATAGGCCTAGAAGAACAAGTTTGAGTCTAGATGGGATGAGCAAAAGAGTTCATACAAGTTGTAATACCACATCTTATGTGATCATGGATTTGGAAGTAATTACCCATAGCTAAATATTTGTGAGTTTTATTATTTATTTTTTATATTGTTAACATTTAAATAAATAAAAATACTCTTATGTATACTTTAAAATTAATCATTTTAATCAATAGAAAACTAGATAAATGTAAAGAGAAAAATAGCTATGCTTACTTATATCAAGCCTTTCAATCAATTAACATCTAGATAAATATAAAGAGAAAAATTACTATGCTTACTTTGGAAAGAAGGAAAATTAAATATAAAACAAATTTCATTTATGTTTGAATAATAGAACAAAATCACTCTATCAAAATTTAACTAGTTTATATAATTAACTTAATTTCCAAAAAAATGTTATAATGAGACTATTTTGCAATTTTTAATTATCCTTTAAGATAAAGGACATAGTGTAAATCTTTATAAATATTTACTCTAAAACCACGTATGATAAGAATATGTGGATTGTTTTTTAGGATTATGAATTTTCAAATCATTAAAAATTTAAATTATTTCATAATATAAATTAATATGTATCATTTTTTTAGATTAATGGTAATTAGAGATTTGAACCTGTAAAAAGTGTCACACATTCACCATCAATTCAAGCCTTTGTGAACTAATATATGTCATTTAACATATATTAATAACAATAATAAAAAATCATAAATCAACTATTTCGATTTGTAGTGTTAAGTAATACTTATATATTAATAATTATTAATATCTAAGTATCCTTGGTTGTATCTAAAAATATATTAGTAGTTATTAAAAAAATATATTATTGTGAACAATGTGCTTTATAAATAAAATATTTGAATCCCTATGTTAAGTGAAATTTTTTATATCAAATATGTAAATACATATTTCTATAATTTTTTTGTCAATTTTGCCTTGAATCCAATAATTTCAAGTTTGAGCCATGTTTCAAGTTTGGAATTCTAAAAGTGGTTCACACTTTAAGAGATTTGATCACTCTAAATGCTTGCTAATTCTGTGGTTTAGATAAATCTATATGGGTTAATAAATTTAAAATTCTATTTTATATTTAGACAAAAAGACAAATTAATATAACACTTATTCAACTCCTATATCCAAACATATTATTTATGAAAACAATGTGCCTTGTTATTGGTAACAAACAAATAAAAAAATACATAATATTTTTGAAATGCTAACTTACTGATACCCCTTTCTATCCACCAATTCAATCTAAAACCAGGTTAAGAACTCACTTTTAAATTCCCACTTTAGGTAAATTGAAAGGAGTGAAACAACCCTATTTTCAAAAGGAACATATAAAGACTTCTAACTAGAAAGTTTTCAAAATATTAAAGAAACTATTTCTTTTGTATCCTTAAGCTAAAAATAAGTGTGATATGCGCAAAATTACGGAAATTTTTTACAACCCAGTATGAAGGGATGTGTAAGTTTGTATGTAATTATGCTCCCTTTGAAATAAGAAATTATGTTTTAAATGAAAAATAATGCCCACTATAATAAAAAAATGAATATGCTATAAAGTAATTAGAACTTAAAAAAATGTCACTAAGATGTTTAAATCTTATACTTCTAAAAAATATTTCAATTAGAGATTTACATAAACTATTTGAAGATCTATGTTATGTGTAAGTAAATATTTTAATACGAATTAATATTGACATATACTTAAAAATGCATTAATAATAAAAAAAATCTTGATAAAATGTCTTTATGTACATGTTATGTAAAATATTATGATTTCAATTATGCATATACTATATATCATTTAAAAAAATTATGTATATATCATAAAAAAATACTTTTATGATTAAAAAGTTTATTTGGTCCTATATATACTCCATTTCACAACAAAAACTCGGATAAGGGGCTAGAAACATAAGCTAGTGAAGATTTCGGTAAATGTGATACAAGGTGAGCTGCCTTTAGTGTTGGGAGCAGGCCCTTTTTGGGATAGTGTAGAGAGGCTACATCACAAGGCCATGGTAGGCAAGTGGTTACACATACAAATGACAAGGGAACAAATTAAGAAATGGGTGGAGGAAAGGTGGATGTTGGTACTCAAATACAAGTTGAAGGTGAGCATTTTATTCAACGGGTGGACAGTTTTTCACTTCCTAAGCCATGAGGATGTGGACAAAATTATGAATGTGCCATGGGTTAAGGGGAGGGGAATTATCACACTACAAAACTAGAAGACAAGGTTTGACCCCTTCAACGAGGTCCCCCGAAGGAATTTGGTGTGGGAAAAATTGTTAAGGTTCTGGTTGGAGTTATGGAGCATGTGATCCAGGTGGATATTGGTGGCCACCTTCCAAGTCCACCTACACCCCCACCATTGTCTTTCTCATCATTTTCAATTTCCTTAATTGTAGCACAGCTTACTATTTTTAGTAGTTTTTCGGGTCCTGAACTTCCGGAGCCGTTTTGAGGCCCTAAACGACGTTTTTTGGGGAATCCGGGGGCAACATGGGTCCATGAAATGGATGAATGTTGCCCATTCCAACAATGATAGTGCTCGAATAGATCTTTCTAATGAGCTATTGTATGCGTCAAACGGAGATCATATGCTAAAGTTATGACCCCGGGAAGTTGATGTACCAACTTACCTCCAAACGGGGCCCACAGTTTGGCGTTTCATCTCTTAGGGTTAGGTTTTGGAATGTGAAGGGTTTCTTTCATTGTTTCTCAACAATAAATAGGCCTTCGAGCCTCATTGTAACATAGTTCAGAGGCATGCAGCCATCACATCTCTTCTCAGAGAAAAGCTACCATCGCCCTAGCTAGTTTATTTCCATTTCTGATTGTAAGCATATTTTAGTATTTTTCCATTAATGAAATGAAGTATTATTTCCGCTGCATATTT
>APFE031085773.1:44964-74356 GCA_000404065.3 Pinus taeda | reverse complement strand
ACAAATCGAAATGTGTTGAGTGTGGTATTGCACCCATTAAAGGAAGAGTTTATTTGCCCCTTTGAAGGTTTGACAAGAATTCAAGTCTGAGTGCACAAATAAGGGGGGATTCATGTTGGGAAGATTTATGATTCTACAACTAGCCAAAGATAATGAAGCACAAAACAGAGGTGTGACTTGTGTTCCAAAAATTACGGAGTATTGAAGAGGTGTGCACTTTCACCTCAAACTAGACCCCCAACAAAAATGAAATCTTGAGATAGTGATGTTGAAACATAGTTACCCACATAGTAGTGGAGTGTTAAAGAACTCACCTTGAATTAGAATACCCCTGCCGCTTTCAAAATAATCCTACAAAGCATCGAACAGACTATCATGTTAGGCTAGTGGTTTATGATGAGATGCATACTTAATCAATATAAGTCTTCCTTGTCGATTAAAAACCCTCATATTCAACTTGAACCATAAAACTAAAAGGAGAATAGGTTAGAAAACCCTTGAATTTAAGACAAAAATCAGTGTAAAAACCCTAAATAATTATTGGACCATGAATGGCTCTTGTAAAAATATTAAGAGATTTTTATTATAGTTCATCACCTAAATGAAATTTGCTTGTGTCCACAGCTAGCCTCTATAAGAAGTTGAACAAGATTTTTCCTCAACTGGTGATGTCTTCGTTGAAGCTTCTATGGGGGAAAATCCTTATATTGAAATTTCTAAAAGGGTAAAAAAAACAAAACCCTCACAGGTTTAACTCTAAAGAAATTAAATAGAAACCAAAACCATTTGCAGAGTAAATGGATCTTGGAACATCTCAACACTAATTTTACCATGAGGGGTTTGGATGTGTTGGTCCATCGTAGAGTTCACATGGTATGAAGATGGTTGGATGTGTTGGTCCATCACAAGGTTCGCAAGTTATGAATATGGTTTTAGCGCGAAGTTTCTTTTAAGAGAAGGCCACAAAAATTTTAATGTATAGAAAAAATTATTTAATATAAAATAAATAGTTTAGTTTAAAACCTCTTTCCTATATTAGTGAAATAATATACATTTTCATTGGTCTAAATATGGATTCAAGTATATAACCATCCTGGGCATCATGTGAAGGTCATAGGTAAGGTGCCAAAATCAAGTCAAATACTAGAACTACCATTAAAATCAATCCATAGCAAAAAATAGCTAAAAATACTAATTTCTCATTTTTTGGATCTGGCTTCTGACAACTTAGTTGGCTAACTTTCACACTGATGGTTAGCTATATTTCAACACTAACAGCTAGTTAGCTTCAACACTCTCTATCAACTAGCTTCTTATACTAATAAGAAACTAGCTTCTTACACTGACAATTAGATAGCTTTAACAAAAACAGTCAAATAGCTTACACATTGATAGTGAGCTAGCTTCTAACATCAATATTCAACTAGAATTTACACTAATAAGAAACTATAAACATGAATAAAACAAGAAGTTAGAAAATTATGTGGAAACAAAATGATTCCAACATATTGATATTAAATTTTGTCATTGTAACAATCCTCCTTCGAGAATCAAGGAGTGACAATCTCATTTTTTTGCGTTATTTTGGGTGAATAATGGTTTCCATTTATTCTATGAATAATTTAGTAGCTCTGATTAGTGATGGAACGTTCTTGGCTTATGCTCAGAAGAACGTTCTTGGCTTATGCTCAGAAGCTTCCCCATGACCAGAAGCTTCCCTACGTTGAGACCTAAAAGATAAACTACCTCCAAGTTCCAAGATCATGAGAAATTTCTCTATAAGGATTGTTTACCCATCTAAGAAGTATAAAGAATCCAATAAACCACAAGGAATAATAATCCTTCTCCATTTAATTAAATCAAGTGTTCATAAGGAATATAAATCTCTCTCTCTCTAATTTGACATTGACAAACACCTAGTGGCATCCAATACGTTCACAACTCATTCATATATCAGTATCAAGTTCTTTTGTAATGCGGGTGGTTATTTAAGAGTGTCACTACTATTGACTATCAAAATTTGAGATGCATAGAATTTCATAAATCCTTCTTACTACTATCTAACAGCTATAAATACTATCTCATAATGCGTGGATTTTTTAAATCATGGATAATTTAGAGAATTTTCCAGTTACCTTGATGGAATAATAGTTGTTACTCTGCACCTTCACCATTGTCACAAGGGTATAAATGTGATAAGGACTCATCATATAAATTCACTTGAAAATGCGTTGCCTCAGTAAATTCCATCATAATGAATCTACACTAATAATTTATGTCTAAAAGGCTCAAAAGAAAGGGAATGTATTTAATCTGGGAAACCAGAAAATAATAGAATGATATTTTGAACCTCATCAACTACCTGAACCAAATGATAACTATAAGGAAGATTCCACCATAACTTATGGCTGATACTCATACTTTATTGACGTAGAATTTTGAACAAATGGAGAAAGGTAAGGTAGGCCCTTTTACTATTAGTGCCAAGGCAACATTTGCTTGAAGGGAAAATTTTGAACAATGGGAAGAGAGTGCAAGACCCAATTCACATGTTACTACATGTTATATCAAGCTCACATAAGTCTGCAACACATATTAAATACTCTAGTCATAATTATAGGCCCAACTAATTAAAAATGCCAACACACAATAACACCAGTATTAATACAAATTTAGTTAATATGGATACTCATATTCAAATTACAGGGAAGACATAGCTCACCACTAAGATACCAATTATCATTTATGGTATTGATGAGGCCTCAGGATTCCCTTTTCTTTGCCAAATAATCAAAATGCGTTATCAGGTTCTCATAACACATCAAATCTAGTACAATCATATATCTAAACATTCATATCTGCATTGTTTATTTGCAACCATTATATCTCAGCCATATACAAGGGTTACTAAAAAACTAATTCATCAAGCCTCGGACTGTTGCGATGAATGGTCGTAAGCTCAGAATGGATCAGATGTCCAGAGTCCAAGTCATTAGTGGGTAGCTTGAAAATACTTGGTGTTGTTCATAAGCCTATAACAAAGATAATTTGAGGTAAATTCTTAGAGTATTCAAGTCTTTGGGAGATTTAGGAGACCATTAATAGTATGTTGAGGAAGTCAGAGCTACCATTTGTGTAAGGGATTTTAAATTGTAGATCTTCACATAGAAAATATGACTCGTCATTTGATAGATATTGGAAACCATGAACCAACCATTACCCATAGAAAAATATGCTCCTAGACTTAAATGGATAAATGGAGAGGCCTATGAGGGTGTCTATTATTCATGATCCATGGGTAAAAGAATGATTTAAAGATGGAATTACCAATATGTTCCACATAGAAGAGGAAGAGTTAATTAGACAACATTTTTTTTTCTTTTTCAATTTTTCAATCTTAGTTGTTCATTCAAAAAACTAGATGTGATGGATAGTTTATAGGAGATGGCCCAAGAATCACCAATGGTATGATGGAGGATAAGAACCATAACTTTGCACTCTTTTTGAATATTCATTGTCTCATATTGCCACTTTCTCTGCAAATGAGAGGAATTGGACCACTTATAGTTTATCCACTATGTTAAAAGGAACACAGTCACCCCTTAAAGAGTGGACAATCTTAGTGTAACAGATAGTGTCTTACACCTTCACCACAAGAAGACACATGAATTTTGATAAGAAGTATCAACTTGATGGGATATTGATTGAGAGAACGTTGTAAAAATACCGAGACAAGGAGAAAAATCATTTTAAGATCCAATGACCTTTGTTATAGTAAATGATAATTAACAGTGATATTGATAGGGATTCTGATCCAAGAGGATAGAATTAGAATACCAATTTGTAATAGTAACTAAACATCAGTATTATGTGTTTTCATGGATACTTGGGTTATTGATGCCTTATTGGACAAATTCCATAGTGTATGTCCCATCCCATTTCATTGTCACTTATTCTCACAATTATGATAACACATTATGTCTAGGTGAGCATCATGGTAACCTGAACATTTTATTAACCTTGTATTGGCCACAAAGAGTTAGTAGTCTAATTGTGCACTCTTCTAGTCCCATTAGGTCTCATTAATTGTTTATGACAAATAGAACTCCAATACCTATATTAGCTTGACATGTTAAGGGTATTTTCCTGCCAAGGTTAATGTATTAATGGAAAAATGTTTTGAAGCAGTGTAAGTAGTATTAGGTATTGCCTATCTTATTCATAGGATCTCATTCTTAGGAAAAATTATCAGTGTGACCAAATTTGGTCTTTACGAGAGTATAAGGTCTTTATAATCAACTTTGTAGTGGATGTAATGATTAATGGATTTCAAAATCATGCAGTGAATGTGTCACAAAGGTATTTCTTGGACTCATTATTTTCATTACTTGCTACTATAGTTCAACAAGAAGGAGTAAACCCCCATGTCGAAAAATTTTCATCATCTACAAACTAGGTATAACCTATGTCCAAGGAGGGTAAAGTAATGAAAGCAATGACCTCGGCCATATATAGATTTATGAATTGAATTTACCCATGTTGGAATTCCTATGATAGTAAGGAAAATATACCCCTCCCGTACAACTATAGCATGTTTACCCCACATGCTATACACTTCAAATTTCACCCCGCAAGTGACACTAGAGACCATACAAAATGAATTATCTTAAGCTATGTTACTGTATAGGGAAAAACGTAGGCAAATTGCACATCCAACCATGGTGATCTGTTATGCAATTGATACAAGAATTGAACGCAACCCTTGTCGAAAGTTATAGATTAAGTTTAAGAGCAGCATTGGTTCATCAACCACTTTCATAGTTGTAGGTGACTAATATGTCTAGAGACCATGGATACAGGAGATATAATATATATATATTATATATATATATAATATATATATATATAATATAATATATATATTATATATATATATATTATATATATTAATATATAATATTATTATATATATATATATATATATATATATATATATATCTATATATATATCTATATATATTATATCTATATGTATATGTATATTATATATATGGTATATAATATATGTATATTATGTTGTATATATGTATATATATATGTATATATATAATATATGTATATTGTATATGTAATATAATATGATATATATATATATATATATATATATATATATATATATATATATATATATATAGTTCATTGAGAAGTGTTACAGGTGGTTGGCTTTAGAATTTTAAGATGGAAAGATTAACTTGTTGTCTCACTATTTGTATGCAAGGAAAGTCAAATTTTAAGCATAGAAGTTCATTCATTAATATCCCACTATAAGTAGTCAGGGTTCATGTTGCATATTATTCTAAAAGAAGCACATGTGATTACTATTACCAGGTAATCATAGATCTTCTTAAAATGACCTTGATCGTACAGTGTTTGGTTTTGTGAGCATAATATCCCTAGTTATCCTCCCATCCTTTGACAACCTACCATCAATATAGCTGCCACCACCGATCTTGGGACTAATCCAAGGATTCCATAGGTTGATACTACCTCCACCGTATATCACTCTTTAGGCCTTTATTGGGATTCTAGATGCAAGTTCCCCCACCCAATCATTGTTGAGGGATTCTAGAGACAACATTTCTCCACCCTCACTAGATCAAGAGTTTCAAGAATCCTCTCCACCCTTCAAAAACTCCAAAGAACTACAATAGCCTAAAAAATACAACTACAAGCATGGACGATTACCTAGGTGTTCCTCCATTAACTAATTGGGAAGAAATTAGGTGATTGTTGTCATAGGTTTTTATTGTTTGCAATCTACGGACTATTCCTAACCCATTTTATGAGAATTGATTATTAGTGTAGTAAGTATGATTTTCCTGTGATCCAATGCATATTTGATAAGGTCATCAGGGATGGACACATTAGTAAGGGACTAAGTTATTATTCTGGTGTATTCTTCTATTTCCATACATAACCTTTTTTACACATTTTTCATTTAATAAACATAGCCTTAAACAATAATTTGAATAATAGAAGTATTACACTCAGCCTTGGAAAGTTCATGATAATTGACCTTTCTCACTACAGGTCCCCATATTTCTCTTATGGTTCCAACCATGCAATGTTGAGCTCAGTCTCCTCTTTCCTTGCCATAATTCCCTAACTACACTGCGCCCACTTCCTACCAGTTCTTCCTTTCTTCGCTTCTTCTCCTTCTTCCCCTCTTTTCCCTTCTCCTACTCACTTCCTCTCGTGATTTAATTTTCCCTTGCTAGTCCCAATATCCCCCTTTTCTACTACTATCATCTTACTTCCAGTTGGTTAGGCCTTGCCTCTCTCGCCCAATCTACCCACCTGGACTTCCTAGATTTTTTTTGGAATCTCATTTCCTTTGGCTACCTTGTTTCCTTCCATTTGGCCTATCCTCAAGGTTTTTTCTATAATCTTGCAAGGTGTCCCAAGAGTTCCTTCCACCATGTGCCAAAACCCTGAAAAAAATCTCCAGCTACAAGTGCTTGAGGAGTACTTGGTTGTGGGTGGATTTCCTATGTGACCATCCCCTGGTTTACTAGGTCTCGGTATTCCATTTCCTTCTCCATGACCAAGATTTTTTATGTATAATAGTCATGCACTATGCCCTGAATTATGTGGATCCCCAACTTATCTAGATCCCCACCTTGAGTATTTCATATGGTTCATATTTACACATGGTTGTTGAGGTCCCACTAATGTATTCAAAGTTGTACTTATGGCTTCATGAGTTAGTGAAATTAATAATTACAAGTGGCCCCTTAAGAAAACACCACTATGTTAGTGGTTTAGGCCTAATTTGGTCCACATTTTTAGGACCCACCAAACTAGGCAGTTGTCCCTTATCCTTTCATTTTTTTTATGGTGGTTGGTTCAGTCATCACTGGTCATTCTTGTTGACCAATGATCTTCATGCCATTTTGACCTTGACACTTGGCTTGTTGCTAGGGTCCAACCCTAACCCCTTTATTTATGTAATAAACCCAACAGGGTTGAGTCATAGTCATAGTTAGTTAAAGAGTCAATAAAGTCTGTATTAATAATTGTAATTGGTTAACCTGCATTTAAGAAAGGGACCACAATTAGTTACAAATGGGCCATAATTAATAAATAAGTTGTTCACCCATGTTATGCAAAGGACCACTAGTCGTTAGGTTGTTGAAGGTAAATTAGCTATAAATAGTCATAGTTAGAAAGGAAAGATCACGGAGTCTTGTTTTGTAATCGAGCTCTGCTCTGCTCGAGGTTTCCCCCTCGAAGAGGCAAGTCAACATTGCTTTTATCTCTAAATAATAAAATACTTGCTATTTTTCTCATTTTATTTTGTGTTCTGGGTTGTATTTCTTTGCATATTTTCTATTCTGGAATTTCTCGCAGGTTTAAGAGCATAACCTGTTCTGGCGTCTTTAAACCACACGATCTGTCTTTGAGTGCATAAACCTGCGTATTTGGGGAGGCATGCACATAAGAAATACAAGAGGTGGTCATGCTTGTTGGATTCCCTTGTAACCCCTGTGGGTACCCCTTGGAGTAGTAGCGCATTAGATAGAACCACACATGGACTGCACTTCCACGCACCCTATGGGTATATAGGAAGCCCCCTACACTCACCTGAAACCTTGCCTTAGATAAGTCATCAATCGTCTTGCTGCTACAGTACACTAAGAACAACAATCGAGGATATTACTTGTTATTATGATAGGGTAGTTGGATAGTACAACTAAGGGTACGGTTGATCCTCCTTAGTTAGTGCCCTGAAATATTTGGTTGAGTATTATTGTTGGACCCTTATATATATTGCGATCTGTAGTACCTGACACTCCTTTGTGACCATAGCTCCCTCGGTTCTCTGAAAATCATCCATTATCTTATCTACCAGATCAAATCCATCAGTTGGGGTTCTATTGCCACAGTACAACCCAGATCTAGCAGTTGGGGTTCTGTTGCCACCACACCAATCAGATCCACAAGTTGGGTTTCTACCACCGCAATAAAATTCAGATCTAGCAGTTGGGGTTCTGTTGCCACCGCACCAATCAGATCCACTATTTGGGGTTCTGCCACCACAGTAAAACTCACATTCAACAATTGGGGTTTCACACGCAGATTTGATGCTCTGTGTAGTGAAACTTGTTGTTGTTATAGTTTGGGCTGGATTTTTGTAGGACACTAGGCAGGATCAAGTTTTCTGGAATTTGGCCACTATAGTATTTTTCCGTAGGGAGTAAAACTCTGTTCGGAGTAAAAAAAATAAAAATAAATAAATAAATAAAAACTGAGTCCTCCCCGGGACACTTTCAAGAGACTTAGCCCATAAGATTTAGGGCAATGAGCTGATCATAGTGGTACCATTCACTAGTCAGCCTCATTTTTTGGGTCCCAAATTTTTTTGGAGTGATTTCAAGTGACCGAGATATGTGTATGGTAGAAACCATAGCTCAAGTCATGGCCAATGAGAAGATCAAGTGCCTTGAATCAAGGTTGGATTCGTTCAAGGAATAACTGGAAGAAATTTCAAAACCACTTCAACTAGTCACCAACAACCTGATGAGGTATCATCAGGAGGTGCATGGTATTGATGAACACCTCGAAGGAGAATCTATCCATCAGATTCACTTCCATGGAAATCATCAACATTCCCACCCTCAGCCAGCCGAGCTGGACATGTATAAATTTGATGGCTCTAATCTGGCAATATGGGTATTACAAATGGAACAATATTTCACCCTGAGTGATATCTGCACTGATCAAACTAAACTACATGTGGAAGCCCTTTACTTGGACCAAGAAAGATGGAAATGGTGGCAGTGGCATGTGAAATTTTATCCCGAGAACATAACGTGGAAGGTGTTCTCAAAAGCCCTTTATGATATCTTTGACTGAGAATCTAATTTTTTGGATAGTCTCACTAAGCTTTGACAGATAGGCACAGTAAAATACTACATTGCATCCTTTGAGAAATTAGCCTTCAAAACGGAAGGTCTAGGAGATGAATTCTACTTTGATTGTTTCATCAATGGTCTCAAACAAGCCATCCATGCACATGTCCGGATGCACCACCCACCTACATGGATAGATGCTTGCAAAAAGGCTGTCGAGGTAGAACTTGCCTTAGCTTCCCAGTCTACTCGTCCAAATTTCGTAGCCAAGTGGTGTTCTACTCAGGCGCAGGGCCCTACCCAAACTGCTTCGAAATCACAAATCATTTGTAAAATTGTCCAAGTTCTCTTTTGGCGTGTAAAAAGTCAAGTATTTGGGACACATTGTGGGTTGTGAAGGTGTCAGGAATGATCCCAAAAGGATATAGGAAATGCAAGATTGGCCCCAACCAAAAACCTTGAAGAGTTTGAGGGGATTCTTGCATCTCGCTGGCTATTATTACAATTTTTTCTGCAATTATGGTCGCATTGCTATACCCCTCACCAACCTTCTCAAGAAAAATTCATTCCTCTGGACTGATGCAACACAACAGGAATTTGTGGCTCTCAAATATGCCATGTGTTCCACTCCAGTATTGGCACTACCTGACTTCACCAAATATTTTGTGATTGAATGTGATGCTTCAGGTATGAGTATTGGTGTTGTCTTAATGCAGGAAGGTCGACCCTTGTCTTTCTCTAGCCAACAACTCAGTGGGAACCATCTGGGACAATATACCTATGAGAAAGAGATGATGGCCATCTTACATGCAGTAGATATTGGGCGACCATACTTATTGGGGTGGAGTTTCCAAATCCGCACAAACCATCAAAGCCTCAAATATTTTTTGGAGAAACGTCTATCATTTCCATAGCAAAATAAATGGCTGGCAAAAATGTTGGGATATGATTATGAGATAATTTAAAATAAAGGGCATGAAAATGTAGTAGCAAATGCTTTGTCGCGCCAATTTGAGGATGAAAGAACCTTGGTATCAATCTCTCTTCCCATACCAGATTGGATTGATGAAGCCCGCAAGGAATACACCCCTCTCTCTCCCAAATCATTAATAACATGATATTAGATCCTAATTCCTTAGTTGGCTACTCTTTGAAGGATGAGATTCTTCACTAAAACGATTGAGTAGTTATATTTTTGACATCCACCCTTAAAACTTGCATTTTGGTAGAGTTGTAGTCATCTCCCACTGCAAGGAATGCGGGATTTCAGAACACTTATGCTTGCACTCGTCGTTTTTTCTTTTGGACAGGTATGAAAAATGACATTCTTACTTTTGTAGTTGAATGTGATATGTGTCATCGCCACAAAGGAGAAACAGTCAAGTTACCAGGAACCTTAAAACCATTGCCAATCCTTGTCTCCATCTAGACAGATGTTTCTATGGATTTCATTATTGGTCTCCCAAAATCGAGAAACAAATCCATCATCATGGTGGTTGTGGACAGACTCTCTAAATATTCTCATTTTTGTGCTCTAGCCCACCCATTTACCCACACTTTGGTGGCTTAAGATTTCATGGACCAGATCTTCAAACTGCATCGCATGCCAACTTCCATTGTGTCTAATCGTGATCCGACTTTCACTAGCCAATTTTGGCAAGAAATTTTCAAGCTACAAGGCACCCAACTCCAATTACCTACTTCCTATCATCCCTAAACTCATGGTCAAATTGAAGCAGTCAACAAATGTTTGGAGACATACCTAAGGTGCTTCACTTCAAAAAAGCAGCATCAAGGGGTACAATGGCTACCTTTAGTTGAATGTTGGTATAATACTAAGTATCATGAAGCCACCAAGATGACTCCATATGAAGCAGTGTATGGCCAACTCCCACCTTCACCTATTTCTTATATCCCTAGATGCTCTAAGGTACAAGAAGTTGATCAACTCCTATAGAACTGTGCCACCATGCTATCTCATTTCAAAGATAATCTCCACCAAGCTCAGAATTCAATGAAGCAACAGGCAGACCAACATCATTTAGAGTGCACATTTCAAGAAGGGGATCAAGTATTCCTGTGGTTGCAACCATATAAGAAAACATCGCTCAAAGAAAAGGGCTGCCATAAATTAGCTTCAAAATTCTATGGACCTTATAAAATACTTCAATGCACTAGAGCAGTAGCCTACAAGTTGGGCTTGCCACCAACTTCAAAAATCCATCCGGTGTTTCATGTATCATGCCACAAGAAAGCGATGGAGAACAATTGCATAATTCAAACTAGTCTACCCGAATTGGATGAGGAAGGTTCACTCTACATCCAACCTGAACATGTCCTCGATACTTGTGAAAGACATTTGTGTAGCCACACGATCAAGTAAGTCCTTGTCAAGTGGAAAGACACATCCCCAAAATATGTGACCTGAGAACCAGCCACTATTCTGCAATAGTTTCTGCAACTTCAACCTTGAGGACAAGGCTGCTTTTGATGGGGGGGCATGTTAGGCTCCAACCCTAACCCCTTTATTTATGTAATAAACCCAATAGGGTCAAGTCATAGTCATAGTTAGTTAAAGATTCAATAAATCCCGTATTAATAATTGTAAGTGGTTAACCCGCATTTAATAAAGGGACCACAGTTAGTTGCAATCAGGCCATAATTAATAAATAAAGTGGTTAGCCCATGTTATGCAAAGGACTACTAGTCGTTAGGTTGTTGAAGGTCAATTAGCTATAACTAGTCATAGTTATAAGGGAAAGATCATGGAGTCTTATTTTGTAATCAAGCTATGCTTTGCTGGAGGTTACCCCCTCGAAGAGGCAAGTGAACATTGCTTTTATCTTTGAATAATAAAATACTTGTTGTTTTTCTCATTTTATTCTTTGTTCTAGGTTGTATTTCTTCGCACATTTAGTATTCTGGAATTTCTCGTAGGTCAAGAGCATAACACTTGCCAACTGCACAGATAGCATGTCCACCTTATCCAAGGAACCTTAATCCCTAAATCACTTAGTTTTTTAGTTAATTTTTTTTCAATGTTTATGATAATAGGGAAATGTGGCCGAGGATATTACAGTCACATTCATGTAATTTGATGGTCTAATAAAAAAAATGGAATTTCATAGCTTTAAAAACCTTTACGACAAAATCTATTGCATTCTATTTAGTTTGACACTTTACCATCTACACCAAACCAAGCTCAATCATGTCTCTAAGAAAAGGAAACTAAACTATAATATGTTTAGTCCTTGTATGATATGTTGATGATCTACTAAATGTAATGACACTTTGACTGTAGAAAAAAATATCCACATAATATTCTTTATAGCTTCCTTGGTAAGCCCTATAGTAACAAAGTGTTCGTCCTTTGCACTTGACAAAGCAACAATAGACTACTTAGCCATATAGTTGATAGGTCCACAAAAAAAAGTGAAATACACCAAAAGAATGTCCACTATATACATCTCTAGCGTAACCAAGATCTATAAAATATCATGAATAGAATTATTCATTTTGGTTTTTCTTCTGACATAAAACATATTCCTTTATTTCCTTCAAATAGTTCAAATACCAAAAAATGTTTTTCACAGTGAGCTAATGCTCCTTCCTTAGATTAGACATAAATAGACTAACAACTCCCATTAAATGTGTAATTTCATGCCTACATAAGAAACCCTACAACTTCAACATATAGCATATTGGTCATCTATTCTCTTTCTATTTTAGTTTTAAAACATATCTCTGGGGATACAAAGACAATTGAAGAATCATATTTTCTAGAGATAGATATAGATGTACCACTACCAAAGTTAGGTGTATCTACGGGTTGAATTTTGATGCCTATGGTTGAGGTGAAGGTAAAGAAGGTAGGGTGATTGACATGGGAAAAAAGTCCATGTTCAGTAAAAGTGTTTACTAGGGGTGAGTTTGCAAGTCTGTTGATATTAATCTTTTTAGATTGGCTATGGGACATGCTAATGGAGAGGGATATACCTACAATTGATATTTTGAGAGGTGAAGATGAGGCTGGTAGATAGGAGGACAAACCAATAAAGGATACAATTGAGAGAACAAGAGAGGTCATAGAGATACTACCTTTGTTTCCACTAATTTCGGAGAAACTAGATAGAGAGGTGATGTCATCTTGACTAGTGGCTAGATATAGAGAGTATATGGATCTTAGGGGGAAAATTGATTAGGACCGCACTATCATCTATCAGACAAAATATAGGCTAAGAGAGGGCCATCGAAGTACAAACTATCTATACATATCATATGTAGTTAGTATAGGTAATGTCATATTGGAATCTTATTAGACACACATTTTATTTCTGCTGGAAAAGATGACATTGACACTAGAGGATGTAGGCTAGATCATGGGTATCCCTATAGATGGTGCCATCATATAGGCTAAGGCGTTTGATTGAGAACAATATATTTCATGCAAATTGTAGATAATTTATTAGCTCTCTCCACCTACAACAAATGATAACTCTTCTCATTTTATAGCTTGCCTTGAAACCCTGTGGTGACTAGGTCAAGACTTGAACAAGCCTCCAGTGGAATGCCATCTCTATGGAATTTGTGAAGTCCGAGCTTATCTAAGATAAATTCCATGCTTGTTTTGTGATTAAGTACAAGCCCATTATGAGGGTGAAGTTCAAGCCTTATCTGTGATAATATCTAAGCCCATTCAGACTTAAAATCAGAGTCTATTATGTGGTGAAGACTGAGCTTTTTGGGATAGTAAAGAAGGCCTTAATTTGGCCCTAGTAAAAATCTAAGTCAAGGCTTTGATTGAATTCATTGTGGACAGTTGAAAGAAAACTTGTGGATAGATTTTGGAGGGATAACTTGGTACTTGCTGGAAACTTGTTTATCTCACATTAGGAGAGAGAAGAAAGTTATGTGTGTCTTGCATGTTATAGATTCACATGTAACATCCTATTAAATGTTTCAACATGTTGTTTTGACACCCATAAAATGTAGATTTCTTATCATTCTCTTAGGAAGAGTATGATGCCTTACATCCTTACAAGTATAGAACTTTTACTTGGAATGTGGCCAAGGAAATGGACCAATCTTATACTTTCTAGAAGTCATTTTGTTCCATCTCCTGCTTTATAGAAATCATTTTTCCTAATCCAATTAGACTGATTAGCATTGTCGAAGTTCCAAACTTTAGTGATACCATATTTGACTAGAATTTTTTATAATTATTGATGCCAGGATTATCACTTATTGATCCTTAGACCTCTTCACCTATTATTCTAGAAATATACTCATTTATCGACCTCACCATTATTGAAAGTGAAATTTGATATCACTCTTTTTCATCATTTTCATGCAAATTTCACTAGATTCCAAGGGAGGTGTCTTTAAAACGATGATAAGGACCAGACAAGGATTTCTTCAAGTTCGAAACACCCAATTATGTTCATAACATTAGTTTTTCAATGAAATTTGATTTCATCTTTCTTCAAATGGGTTCATATGACAACCCAACAGATGGAAAAGGCTCATTCCAATTAAGGGAATTGTATGGACTTGATCCATATATTTTTTTTGAAATGTTGATAAGAAACCTTGACCACTCTAAGGCTCATTCCAATTAAGGGAATTGTATGGAATTGATCCATAAAAAAAATTTGAAATGTAATTGTGCCATTTGAGAAGAAGCCTTCACCACTTTACCTTAAAACTTCTTCTCATATAGGTCCCATTCCTGCTAAGGGAATTCCTAGATTGCTGAAACTTGCACTGCTTCGTAGCTTGTTGAAACTTGCATTGCTTCCACTAGAAATTATCAGTATTTGTACAAAGTAACTTATATATTATTTACTTAAACATCCTCCTTATCAAATTTATTCATCTATGATCTCTTTGAAATACTTTGGCTCTTCCTTTCGATTTATTTTCTCGGTTTGCTTCAGTTTTTCTTTGTGCCCCATGACTATCATCATTCCTTTGTATTTTGTATTCTTTACTTATTTTTTCAACCTTATATAAATGAATACCACATACACTTGATTATATATAAAAGTAAACATTTTAACCTTCACTTTGGCAGTGGCTCCTAACAACTACTAGCAACTTTTCTAAGCTCTTCTACTCGAATTCTCTTGAAGGCTCATGGATACAACTTACGGTTGAGACTCCTTCTTTGATCAGTCGCAGTGGCTCTTTCCTCTTAATATGCCGGTGGCTTTGTAGGCTAATAACCCTAATCTTTTAGTAGTTGGGTTTACAAACTCTCAACGAGCTCTAGTTTCTACTTATGGACCTATGGATGCAAACTTCAATTTGCGGGCTACTCATAATATCCAAGGCTCTTAGTGGAAGTAGTTAATGACCTTCTTAACTCCTTTGGGTATTTTAAACCTTGTTAAACCTTTCTTTGATACCACTTGTTATTTAGAGGTAGAGATAAACATGCAAACATAAGACAAATAAGTACATAAGCTTATGCTTCAATAAAGATGTTCTATTAATTAATTATTCTTTCATATACATCCACCGAGTTACTATTATTATCTCTTCTTACTTCACATTACAATGACACAACCATGAGTATATAAACACTACACATTCTAAATATGGAATTATGAAAACTATAACTTTCTTTTCCTCATGCAAACTATGACTTGAAGCTTTAGCTAAACTCTTCTAACTTCACTTTAACATAAATAGACATTTTTATTTTCCTTAACTTAGCTTTTCTTGATATGGAATTAACTTTTTAACCCTCACCCACTTGACTTCTAATATTAGACTTAACTTGCTTTCCTTCACTTAGCAGGAATGGGATAGGTTTCTAGGGATAGGTTTGTATGAATTGTGTGCTCTTGTAATTTTTAAATTGTGATATGAGACTAGAGTTCACTTGGTTGCAACATATTTGAATATTTGACAATTGTTAGGTTAGTTGGGTTGTTGATTCTATAAGATTACTTTCATTCATATTATTTGCATATTAGTTATGTTAAGGCATAACTATATGGAATGATTATCTACATACCTCAATGAGTGTTAAACTTATGAATTTTAATAATCGTGAAATACAAAAAGTGAGGTGTAGTATGGAATCACGGAGTTTAAGATTGAGAAAATTTATGAGATGAAATGAGTCATGATACACCACAAACCTATAGTGATGGTCCATCTGGTTGTGCTAAGCCAACCTTCGATGTAGGTGACTATAGGGGCATGACAATGGATTTTTAGGTTAAATTAAAGTTTATGCTAGAGGTACTCTTTCAACCTCCTTCATAATTTATTTATATATATCTCTATTAAGCGAGGAAGATAAATCACATAGTTGTTATTCCCTAGTTTGAAATGCTATAAATTACTAATATTACTTGGTTTTTTGATAATGCATTCATGGTTTTCTAATTACTAGATGAAAATATTTACCAAAATCTTAATACCTAAAAATAAATTAATATCAAAAAATATTAAAGTGCATTTTGTATCTATACTTTTTTACAATATTAGTAGAAAGTATTTTTACAATAAGAAAAAAATGTAAATACTAAATTATTATCTAAAAACTAATTAAGTTATTTCTATTTATCTCTTTGATATACTTGTTCAATAATGAAAATAAAATTGAGATGTGAGTATAAGATATGCAAGAATCAAATTTTCTATTTTCATTTAGAAAGAAAAAGATGAAGGTAAAAATGCATATATTGATGAATTTGTATTTAATTTTTCGATTTCTTTATGAATAGTTTCGACTATATATACTATTATATACATATATACAATATAAATACATATACATAATACAATATACATATATACATATATACATATATACATATATACATATATACATATATACATATATATATATATATATATATATATATATATATATATATATATATTATAATATATATATAACAACTCAGAATTTATAAGTAAAAAGAATTTAGAATTTATGTTTTTATCATTATACTGTATCTAATTTCTTGCAAATTTAAGGGTTTGTGGCCACAAACAGTGTCAGAGGAGCTTGAAAATTGCTCCAGCGCATTGGTCTGCAAATCCCAATTATATCTAGGAGCGGAGGAGGCCATAAGTGACCCTAGGATGGTGGGGAGGCAGACCCATCCTCTTATCAAAATGTTACCATCAAAGACTTCAGGAGTTCTAGTGTGAATGAGAAGAAGAGTGAGATCCAGATTGAAACAATGAAATTCCTGGTCATGGGAGCTCATTGGCAGGCCCAAGCAAGTAGTCGTTGTCTACCAAAATCTACGAAGAATATAAAAATTTTCATCCCCGACAATAGAATGAAGAAATCTCACTAGTCCATGCAGGATCATGCCCCGATCTGCAAGTTCTTGGGAATTTGGCCAAAATAGAAAGATTTTGTGCAATGTATTAAGTAGAAACGGAACCCTAAGGAGCCTATCAAGTTTCATCTTAGGGCGAAAGGCTTATTAACTATAATATTTGGAGATCTAGCATATCAAAAGCTTGTATTTGAAAATGGGTTGCATTTTATGAATAGTGTTGGGTTATTTATCAGATTTTGGGAAGAGTGCTACAATCTGGAGATAGAGTAGTTCATGGCATCACGAGTATGGGTTTGACTCTTATCCCTACTGGATGATTTCTGGGATCTGGATATCTTGGAAGACATTGAGAACTCCATTGGGAAATTTATGAAAATATCATGAATCACAAAACTAAGAAGGAATGTTGTTTATGCTCAGATCTGTATTCATATGAACACTTCCCAACCATTGCCGCAATCCATCGAGATGGAATCTGAAGATTCATTATGGATTTAGTCTTTATATTATGAACATGTTCCTTTCAAATGTTGAGGGTGCCACAAGTATGGGTATCTCCTTTGAGATTTCTCGGTGACCATTGCAGAGGAAGAATTTGTGAGGGGAAACAAGGATGAAGAATGGTTTCAAGAAGTAAGCTCATGTGAGGGTAGATTTTCTCATAATACTCAGCATCAGTAAGCACTGCAAGTCTAGCTAAAGCAAGCAGAGTCATCCAAGAAGAAAGGGTCTCCCATCCAATCAAACAAACGGAAGGATGAAAATCCCTTCACTGTACTTGAACACATGGAGCAACTTAGCGATAGAGAAAGTGAGGAGGCGCAAAAGACGATTCAAATGGCGAGGAATGAGAAACTAAGCCATATGGAACTCGACAAAGTGGCACCAAAAAGAAAATCACCAGAGAACATTGAGAAGGACTAACATATTAAAGAAGTTTTGATACAAAAAATAAAGATTGTTGAGGTTGAGGGAAAAAATCAATTCAATGTTGATGAGAAAACGTGTTAGAATTCTTTAGAGAATGGGTGAAGGAAGATGCCAAATATATTCCATCCAGGAAATTGGTTCACTTCCAAGATTTATTTGGGAAATGGAGTGAAAGACTAGTGAAAGGGAAACCACAGAGGAAAATTCTCCTCCATAGTAAGGAGGGTGGATCTTAGAGCCTTGCTCAAGCAGAAACCCTAGCGGGTGAAAAAGGGGGGGAAAGGAAGAAAATCAATGAAATAGGCACTCAAAGAGGCCAGTAATTTCTTATTGAATTCAGGGAAAATGATCTAGTTAACGAAATATTTTCCCCATGTTATCCCCCACTCTCAATGAAGGTTATATTATGGAATATACGAGGCTTGAACAATGCCAACAATATTTGTTAGTTGAAGGAAAGGATAAATAAGGAAAAACTAGAGATAATGATGTTACAAGGAACAAAAATAATAGGTGCCAACCTGGAAATCATTACTTATAAGTGTTGGCACAGTTGTGAAACAACTGTTGTAGATACGAGAGGCTCTGCAGGTGGGATTGGGGTTTTATGGCACCCTAGTAAAGTGATCTTCTCGAAATGGACATGTATACCATACAACATTAAAGGTCAATTCCTCTCCCTTGAGTCAGAGGAATGGCTCAATATGACGGTTGTGTATGGCCCCATGATGCCTAGCCAAAAGGCGTAGTTTCTGGAAAGTTTGAAGAAAACTAAGGAACACATTACAATCTCGTTTTGGATCATAGGGTTGATTTCAACATGATTATGCTTCCTTGCAAAGAAGATGGGAAAGATACAAAGATTGGATCCAATAGATGAAAAAATTGATAAAATAATACTGGAAATTGAGATTGATACACGTGGAAGCAAAGAATGGCACTTATACTTGGAACAATAGGGGCAGCGAAAGAGACCAAATTGCAAGTTGATTAGATATATTTTTTCTTTCTAAAGAAATAATCTTGAGGGATGTCATGATAAAAGTCATGATTTTTCCAAATATCAGATCATATCACTAGCCAAATCGACTGGAAGTAGGTATTAATGCTACACCCAATAATTGACCTTTCTATTTTGAAATATTTTGGCTCCAAGATGCAGAGTTTCTAGAAGAAGTTGAAGGAATTAAAATTAAGAATAAAAGCATGGAACCATAAAGAGTTTGGGGATATCTTCATAGATAATAAACGACTAGAAGTGGAGATGGAAGAAGTGAAAGGAAATATAATCCATGAAGGGAGAGCTAAAGTTCTCAAGGATCATGAAGGAAGACTCATTCAAGAGTTGGAGGAAAGAAGAAAACAAGAGGAAACCTTATGGATGAAAAAAAATCACATTCAGTGGCTCAAGGAAGGGGACATGAATATGAGTTTCTTACACCGCTTTATGGTCTAACATTAGTAATACAATCAGATCTACTCTCTTATCTCTGGATCAAGGGACATAATGGTTTTCCATGTAGACATGGAGGAGGAACTCATAATATACTTCTCAGATCTACTTTTGAAAGAAGATTGTGATAGGGAAGAAGTTATAGATAGTGTGCTAGGTAACATCCCCATAATAATATCAGAAGAGCAGAATGAATCCCCCATAAGGGAAATCTCAAAAGAGTAGGTTGAATCAGTAGCCAAAGGAATGCCCAATAATAAGGCACCTATACCATATGGATTTACAGTAGAATTCTTTAAAGCCTCCTAACATTTCATGGGCCAAGAAATTATAGATCTGGTGGAGGAATCGAGAAAATCACAATTCTTATGGTCGAGGTTAAATGCTACATTCTTGACCCTCATACCCAAATCAAATGCGGTCAAGGAAGAAAAAGGGTATAAGCCCATCTCCTTATGTAATGTGATTTACAAAAAATTTCCCACAATTCTCATGCATTAGCTCAAGCCTCTAATGGTCCATCTAATAATTCTAGAGAAAATAGACTTTGTGGAAAGGAGGCAAATCATGGATGGGATTGTAGCAGCGCGTGAAGTGATACACTCACTCAAAACCAATAAAAGGCCATACATGCTGGTTAAACTGGACTTCTCTAAGGCCTATGATTGACTATGTTGGCAATTTCTCTTCAACACATTAGAGGCATTTGGTTTTTAGGAAGCATGGTTTTGATGGATTAGGGAAATGGTTTCCACCCCTTTCTACTTGATCTTATTTAATGATACACTAACACAAAAATTCAGGGATTCACGAGGCCTATGCGAAGGAGATCTATTGTCCTTGTTCTTGTTTACCATATTAGTTGAAGGTGTGGGGAGATCTATCCAAGTGATCAAACGAGTGGGATTAATCAGCGGTTGAGGATCCTAGATGTGAATATTGTCACCATGCATCAACAGTTCATGGATGACAATTTATTGTTCGTGGATCTTTTTGCATGGGAAGCTCGTGGTCTTAGATAGGTACTAGAGGACTTCCAAATAACATCAGGTATGATCATAAACAATGATAAATCCAATTTTTTTTTTTTCACACTCACCCTTAAGTGCATATGGATCTATCTCATTTGTTGGGGTTTCAAATTGAGATCCTTCCAACCAAATACCTCGAAGTTCCTCTTGTGATGAACCCTCTAGGACTCACATACTAGAGGGAGTTATGTAGTAAGTTATCGAAGAGATTAGCTAATTGGTCCTTTCGGGTGCTCAATCTACTAGGGTGAACAACAATTGTTAAATATGTTCTCCGGGTCATTCCTATCTATCAGTTGATAGTACTACCTACTTCTAATATCATTTATTTTGAAATAGTGACCCTATTTAAGAAATTCCTTTGGCAAGAGTTTGGGATTGAAAAGGAGTGGGCACTAGTATCCAGGAAAAAATTTGTCTCCCAAAGTTGCACAGAGGCCTTGGCCTTAAGGATCCTGAAGTTGTCAAGAAGTATATGGGAGCTAAGTTATGGTGGTGATGCTGCAAGGGGGATCCGAGATATGGAATCATATATGCAGGAATAAGTATGGACAAAACCTCTCGTAGGTGTAACTTCTTCACTCCCAAGACTTTCCCACAAGGTTGAGGCTCTGGAACATGGCAAGAAGGAATAGGGACATTATAGAGGAGCAAAATTTTTGGGAGATATGGGATGGGAGATGAGCTATATTTTGGGAAGATGCATGGAAACAATGCCCCAAATTATAGAGGGACCTAGATCTAGCTCCATTGAAAGAAGTTCCCCTTAGCGGAGACTAACGTTGTGTTGTGTATTACTTGACTAAGATGGCACCGACAAATGAGTGGAGAAAATGGAAAATTGACAAAGAGGATCTAAATATAGATGATGATTTAAATTAGGAACCTTATTACAACTACTTGAAGGAACATCATATCTTGATCTCAGAAGAGAAGGATAAACTAAGATGGGGCTACTGACTAGCCAACATGTTTACCACCAAAGAAGCACATGCATTGACAACCCATTTTTCACAACCTCGGTAGGAGGTGACCTCGAGAAATATTTGGACCCAAAAATTGAGGCCTAAGGTAGCTTATTTTCTCTGGCTACTTAGCCACAGGATAATTTTAACATGGGAGAAACATAGGAAGAAGGGTCATATAGGACCATCCCAATGTCTTTTATACGCATCTAATGAAGAGACACATGAACACCTATTTAATGCATGTAGGAAATCTAAGGTTCTCTGGAGTAATGTCCACACAACCTTTTTCCATTTAGATCGCTCTATAGATTGTATTATGGACATTATTAAACAATGGTGGATGAACCTCTTTCGCAACCCCATTGTAAACATATATTGGTTCTTAGGGCTAGGATTCCTTATGTGGAATTTGTAGACATGGAATAATTAGTACATATTCAAGGATCAACGAATGCTCATAGAATAGATCTAGATTAATACTATAGAAAATATATAAGAAATTATTCTTATAGAAGCTTGGACTGAGGAGGAATGGAAGGCAAGTGAAAAAGAAGAGATCCTTTGAAAGTTGGGTATAGTTGGGCCAAGGATGGACCAATTAAATAGACCTACCCCTTCAATGTCAACTAGCAGCCCCTCTGTCTACGCCCCTCCTCCAAGAGATTTTGTAAAGCTTAATTTTGATGGTGCATCCAAAGGAAACCTTAGCCCAAGAGGTTACAGGGAAATTCTAAGGGATGCACACAACATGGAGATCAGAGTTTAGGTTAGTCACTATGGCATAATGACCAACAATGTAGTGGAAATGACAACATTGGAAAAAGGGTTAAAATTAGCAAAACAAATGGGGCTCCCTAAGCTCTAGATCACTGGAGACTCAACCATGGTTATCAGAATAACTTAGAAGTTGATCATTGGATACCCCCCTCAAAGTTAATCTAAAGCTAGAGAATGGAACCATAGGTTTGGAGAATTAGGGAGACCCTTTTCGAGTTCCCTTATGTAATCACTTCTCACACTAAGTGAGCAGGGAACTTTGTGGTAGATCGGTTGTAAAATTGGGGAGTAAACACAGAAGGTAAGGACTACGCCTCAGATTGGCCTCCATAATGGATGCTATAGAGAATTGAATCCCTTAAGGAATTGTTGCATAAGGATAAATCCATCCCCAACCGAGGTGAATGACCATGATTTATTATAATAAGACAAGTCTTTATAGTGTTGTGGCTGCCAGCTAGAAACTGGGGCTAGCACATGTTCGCATTCAAGGAAGTTTCGAGAGTGAGAATAACATTAAATAAAAAATTGGAAGGTGGAAGGAGTGTTAGTGCGTTGGGGAAATGACTAATGTAGGGGTGGTGGTCTCTCACTAGTTCGATGGTCTCTGTTACGACCCTTCTGCAGGTGGTGGAGGGTGCGGTGAGCTCTGTAGAACCCGGGTTACTTGCGTCTCTTCTCGAGGCCAGAAGATTGATGCTAGCTGCACCATGCAAGTTTGGAACCCTAGGGCTAGGAGAACCTAGGCGTGGAGTTTTTGCATTGAATCAATCTCCAAATCACTGGTTGTCTGCATAAAATGCAGTGGGAACCAAGGGGCGACGCCAAGGAATGCACGAGGTAATATTTTGAGCTTTAGTGTGAGGGCTCTGATTCTTAATTTTTATATTGAAACTAAGAGAGTTGGTCCTTTCATGTTTGAAATTGTCTCTGGGATAGTTTACTATAAATATGGCTCATTGTTTGGTTTCGTGAGTTGCTTGGGGAAGGTGGTGGTTAGTGTCAATTCATGTTGTTTGTTCTGGGGAGTCGACTGTGGAGTGGCCTCGTTGTTAGGTAGTTAGTTATCCTTATTCTATTATTGTTTAGCTCCAAAGTCTATTTTTTTCTTCCAGTGGGAGGATGGACTTGCGCCTCTGGTATGTGTGGAGGGGGTCTACTTTGTTTGAGTGGAGGAATTTAGAGGTTTAAGGAAGGGGAGGGGGGGGGGGGGGGGGGGGGGCGCCTGGGCTAAGTCGTGAGTGTAAGAGCTTACCGCGACAACAGTGGGCTTCATTAGTGATTGAGTATATGTTAGCCATGGTAGGAATCCCGTGTTCATTAGGGTTTTGTGTGGCCAGTCCAGTCTCCTGTTGAGGTGCTATGCGGGGACACTATTCTTGTTGAGGTTTTGGGTGTGACTGGAGGTTGGTTGGTGCATTTCAATAGAGGGGGTCCTTCTTTAGTTATGTGGTGTTTAGGATAGGTTGGAGAGATGATAGAACAACATGGCAGGTCGCGTCACGGTGGGGAGGGGGGGGGAATGGGGCTGACGGAAGGAGGGAGCTGAGGGTGGACCCTGTTGAGGGTGAGGAGGCGGTGGAGGTAGAAGTGGGGCGATGGATTAGTTGGGAGCTCTCCCCGAGATAGGTGGAGCAGGCCCCTTCCTTGGCCTTAGTTGTCGAGAAGCTAAGGGATATTCAGGAATATGGAATTATAGCCTATTTCAATGCCATCCAGTCTAGCCAAAAAGAAATCTTGGACATTATTACTTCCCTACACAGGAACCAGAGGTGAATAGTGGACCGCTTATACGATCTCAAGGCATGCGTGGCGCATTTGGAATTCCACGTAGTTGGTGGAGCTGGACCCCCAAAACCCTCGGGCGAGGGCAAGGATCGCCCGCCATGATTTCTCTTACCATATAGTTTATTGTTAACATTTTTGGATGTGTGTGTGATATAGTTAGTATGGGTATTTTGCTGAAAATTTTGTGTCATCTATCTTTTGTAAATCATAATTTCCTTCAGTATAACCTCGCCCTCCTCCCCCTCCCCAACAAATATGGTTAGAGTGAGGGAAGTAGAGGTGAAAATCCATCTAATGTAAACAACTTCTCATTGAAAATCTAATGAAAACATTTTCACACACACACACACGCATATATTTTGCAATTTTATATCAAAGTTTTAATTGAAGTAATTTAAAAAATTTCACATATTTAAAAAGAAAATTACCTCATGGAGTGTAACTCAAATGTCAATCACCTTGTTATGAAGTATTATGTAAAAGCATGAGATTCAAAGTTTAAATCCCCATGAATCAAGCCCCATGAATTAAGTCAACCAAAAAATAATAATTTTTATCTATTTATTTATTATATTATTTAGAATCTAGTTGTAATTGTAATTCAGTTCAATCAAATTATCTTAAATTATTACTTTTATGAAATTTAATAATATACTTATAATATAATATACATTAAATTAATATAAATAAAAAATTAATATTCTAGTTTTTCAAAATGTATATTTAATTTCGTAATTAATTAAAAATTGTTATAATTAGCATATTCTAATTTTAAATATAATTAAAAAGAATTAATGAAAGAAAAAATAATATAAAAGAAATTGATATGATTAAATTCCATGTGGTTTGAATATCTATTTTCAAAAAATTAAAATATCATTATCCTCTATCCACTCATGGAATCTATGTGCCAACGACACACAAGAAGTTGTCTCTATTGGTATAAACAAAGATTGAAGGGATAGAAAAGGAAATTGTCTAAAGTGGTCATTGTCTTAAATATAATGTTTCGTCTTAAAATATTTTAGTCACGAAGTGTTTTTGACTTATCTATTATGTTTTGCCCTTGTCTTAAATATAAATTTTTGTATTAAAATATTTTTATTTCAAATTGTTTGTCTTAAATATACAATTTTGTCTTAAATTATTTTTGTCTCAAACTTTTTTTGTTTTAAATTTTATATTTAAGACAATTCAATTGATATTAAATTCTAATGTTAAATAACTAAAACTAGTACAACCACATTAAAAATATTAATGTAATTGATATAGCCGAACACTTTATAAATATAATTAAAAAAACTATTGCAACATGAAGAATGCCTTACCAATGCACACATTTAACTGATTAATCATATATAAAAAGGTTGTGGGTCAACTTTAACTTGGGGAAAAAATATATATATCTTACTGTAAAACAACTATTTTGCTAAATAAAATTTTCTTATATATTAAGTTCCCCATATAATTAGAATATGAACTTATTAGAATTGGAATAATCCCAAATCCCTAAGTAATTGATGGGAGAACGACTTAACACACTAATCTAATTTAAATTGAGAGGAAAAAAAAGGATATACACATCTTATTGTAAAATTGATCATTTTGCTAAATAAAACTTGTTTATATCATAATCTTAAATCCCTAGGAAATTGGTGGATAAAGAACCACTTCGAACCCATATGAATTTTTAAATTTATTAAAAAACAATTCATCCTAACAAACTTTGTAACACACTACAACTATTGATAAACTTCAAAACTAAGCCTATGTTGAGTTTATTATAGGTAAATCAAATCTTTTTCTAATAAAAAATAGCCTTTTTAAACGGGATTTCTGTCTCAAAAATAAAAAGAGTCCGCTAGTAATGACATGTCCTAAGAATTTCAATTCAATTCCAACGAACGTGGTTTGATATGACAGGTAAAAGAGAGTAAAAGAGCATTTCGTCTTACACTGAAATCGTTCCAACGAACATGGTTTGATATGACAGTTAAAAGAGATATTAGAGCATTTCGTCTTACACTGAAATCGTTACAACGACAATTAGCAATATTCTTCTCACCACACATCTGTTCCGGTGGAGTCAACATTCGATCCAACATAAGCAAAAATATTGTGCTGTAAATAAAACACTGCAAGTCAAATCCGGTTTCAATTTCTGAGCGGATTAAATCTGGCGAGGAGATGCAGTTACAGATTGTAACCAAAACCAGGAACTTGAAATCAGTTGGGATTCAATCTGGCGAGGAGATGAAGTTAGATCGTATCAAAATGGCTATGATTAAAACCAGGAATTTGGAGTCCCAATTAAAAACACAATTAATCACCAGGAATAAATGTCAGTAAGGTTTTGACCCTTCCTCTGTCCAGCTTGGAGGAGCTTAATTTAAGCTCAACCCTAGTGGAGTTTGGTACAGATTGAAATAACAACTCAATTGGTCATTGCAATGGATCCTATAAGAAGAAGCAGCAGCCAAGGCAGTAAGAGGTGCTACTTCAGAACATATTTGACTGTATTTGACTGCAGGGGAAATTTTCCACGTCAAGTTCGATGTGCCATATACCTCTCCAACGACTAATTCCAGAAATAAATCGTAAAAATCTATAATACCCTATTTTATAAGAGTGAAAACTTAAAAACCAGTACATAACACAGTTTGAACTTAAAGGCTATTTAAATATTCGAGCGTCCCATTGCCTACTACTTTAATACCTACCATTAATAAAATAATTCTCTAGTTATCATCAGCCGCTCGCCCTATACCAATAATATGCAAATTTAATATGATGAGACGTGGAAATTGCAATTTTAAGGTTTACTTACTCCAATGATGAGATGTGGAAATTGCAATCTTACAGTTTACATATTCATGAATAGCTTTGAACGTTTCTATTATATGTTGAATGTTAAAATCGTGTTGGTGGCTGGTGAGTTTGTATTGGAATTTCGTTGTATTTGATGTTCATTATCTTAGTATAAAACCGAACTGTTGCAGCCTCGGAGCAAATCAAATGTAATTTGAGTTTCGTACATGCGACTCTGTCCTCCCTGGTGGATTGAAAGTGTCGAATTAAAACTTGCAAACAAGCGTGGATTTGAGTAACCGGCTCCTTTAATATAGTCTGGTACTTTCCACATAAAGTTGTTTTATTTCTTCATAACAGATACTTTCAACCATGCCCTTTATCTTTAACATAAACTAAAAACCACATTTTTGTTTTATCTTTGAGGCTTTCATGACTCTTATTTAAATTTTTATGGTTGCACGCTAGTTTTTTCCTGTAAAATTTGTCGAATACATCGGTCATGAATTGCATATTTTGACTCATGAGTATTAAGTTGCATTTCAGCGTGTGGCGCATCTCTATCTGTAGTGATAGTTGTAATTTTTGGAAGGGGTAAAGTTTAGATGTGATTGGGATAAATATTTTGAAAAACAAAACTCAGAAAAACGACATTAAATAATGTTGAAGATAATGGAGAATATCCTAGAATAGGTAGAGTTGGTTCATATAACTTCAGGATATGAAATAGTTTTTATTTCTTAGGAGGTTGTTTTAACTTCCCTAAAAACCATGTTTTCTATTTAATGTGTAATGTGCATGAACAATGTAGAGCGTTCTGCAAACCCAGACTCTCTTGGTTCAGACTCTCTTTTGTAGCGCTGACCAGTGGATTTTATTTTATTAATACAAAAATTGTCATTTTTATCATGGTATGAAAGCATCAGGGCTGAGGAACCTGTACGATGGCTGGTGGGTGGTTTTTTGAACTAGGATCATCGCAATTGTGAGGAGGATAACTACGACGAATCCAAAATCGTCACTGGTTGTGAGTGTACCTCTATGATGAGTGACTTGTAGCTCCTTCGCACCTATTTTTAACTTTTTCGTCGCGGGTATTTGATGTATAGCCGCGACGACATCGCAGAAAAGACAGACATATTTGCGACGATCGTGTAAATTAGAGAAACAGCGTGGGGAAGCCAAGAACAAGGTTGTAGCTATCAAAGAAGCTGCATGGGGAAGCTTAGAACAATGTTGTAGCTGACAACAGAAAGTCGTCTGGAGGCTGAGAAGAAAGCCACGGTGATTAGCGGATGTGCTGCAAGATCAAACAACATTAAAGAATGGTGATCTATGTTTGTCACAGATCTGGGGTAAATTTAACATCTTTTACCTATCGGAATTTTTTTTCTAAATCGCCAAGATGAATAACAATATGTTTGAAGCATGCTTGAATGGGCATAACAAGCTCGATGGTCCAATGATGCAAATTGAAATTCAAGATGCAAACTTTGCTAGAAGTGCAAAGTGTTTGGACGATCGCAAATGGGGATGAGCTAAATCTCGCAGCAAGATCAACATCGATCCCAGATTGGGAGAAGTGAGAAGGTAGAGTAAGGACGCTATTGAAGATGTCGGTGAAAAACTGCATCATACTTCACATTAGAGAATGTAAGACAACTAATGAAATCTGGGAAATTTTGAAGGATTTGTATGAGATCAAGAATACAAATCGTCTTCTGTTCCTCAAGAGTAAGATCTTATCCCTGAAGATGGAGGAGAATGAAACAATTGATTCATTCGTAGCAAGGATCAAGGATCTGAAGAACAAATTAGCAAACATTGGTCATACAGTTGACGATACAGATCTTGTAACCATTACAATGAATGGTGTCACTGATGATTACCAAATGCTCATCACTGGGATAAATGTCAGAGAGAAGATCCTGAAATTTGAAGATTTGACAGGAATACTGATGCAGGAAGGAAAAAGAAGATCGACTCTAAAGCCCCGGAGTGTCGATCTTGCATTAATGGCGAAAAAATCCTTCTTCAAAAGGAAATGAAGTTTGCAACAACAAAACGGAGCAAGTTCACAAAAACGGCCAAATAAGACCCAATGTATACATCCCAATAAAAACTACTCTGAAACAAAATGTTTTTATTGCGGAAAATTGGGTCATATTGCCAGGGAGTGTAGGAAGAAGAAATATTATGAAGAATAGTAGAAGCAGAAAAGGCATGGAGATCATCTTGTGAATGGTGATCAGGTGTAGAATTTCAGATTTTTCATAGGAGATCGTGATGAAAATGTTGATGTAGACATCTGGTATGTAGATTCAGGAGTGTCAACACACATGATAGGGAATAAGCACTGGCTTGAAGATTTTGAAGAAATCAACAAAGGTGCACAGATTTACCTAGGTGATGA
>APFE031085773.1:17390-37623 GCA_000404065.3 Pinus taeda | reverse complement strand
AAAAAGACTTTGAATTGAAATACTAAGATGAAAATTATTAAAATTATAATAAAAATTAAACTAAAATTAAAATATAGTATTCCTGCACCCTAACGCATATAGCACCACCCTCACGAATATAACACTGAGAATGATATACATCAACCATATAAAATGATAAAGTTTGTTTAAATTTAATAGGAGAACGAACATACTTTAAAGCCAGTTTTTAGGTGCAATATTGCCATTAAAATATCTGCTTTCGACTTTTATCTCGTTAATTTAGTATAAGCCCAAGAACATTCATTGATGAAAGGCTCCAAAATGGCAGATAAAATTGAATCAAGTGGTTGATGATCGCAGTGTTAGGTAAATTTGATTTAGAAAAAGTTAAAGTTTACGAGGTTAAATAGTGATGGTTTTGGGGTATTTTGTATTGTATCCATAGTATTTTGTCTGTGGTATTATATGTAATGGAACTTATAAAAAGTTGGAAGGATTTCATGGTAATGCAAGACCTAGAAATGAGTAGTAAAGACTCATTTGGTCGGATTAGCCAGAGTATTGGCCAATGCTAATGAAATTTTATTAGGTTGGGTTTTTCCCTAGATTTGAGATTTTCTCAAATAAACATTTGTGTTTATGATTGTTGCTGATTATTTTCTTATATATATTCATTTCGGTAATTATTTATGTTATAGCCTAAATTACTTAACATACATACATCTACTTTTCATGGACGTTGCAAGTTGAATTGTTTATATATTTTATTTTCAATTTAGTACGAGTTTAACGACATTGATGAATGGTTTGAAAATCGCTGATAAAATTGAATCTAGTAGTTGGCCAAAGCCTCATGCTAATTAAACTATAATGTAAACAACGAGAAAATAAATGGACATTAGGACTCTTCGATATGCCATCAAGGAGTTTTTAATACATGCTGAATTTTTTTTTCAAGTAACTCGTCTTCTCCTCAAAAACATTCTCAGATAGATGAAAGACCCGCTGGGAAAATATTAATTTATTGATCATCGATATTCGATATGGTTCTTTCTTGTCAGTGAAACCTTTTCTTGGAACAACTCCTGTAAGTATTGCCCGTAATTTTTTCATGGCATGATAGGTCAATTTCGCCCTCGTCAGTTTTGAATATTTTGTTATTTTCATATTCATGTTTTCACAAGATGTTTTCACTGGTTCTACCTTGATTGCAGATTTTTGGAACAATTTGGAATTTGCAATCATGATAAAAATGGCATGCTCACTAATTAACATGTTCACTAATGATTTTTGGAACAATTTGGAATTTGCAATCATGATAAAAATGGCATGCTCACTAATTAACATGTTCACTAATATTGTGATCGCTGATTTTAATGCATGCACATCGAAAATAGCTATCTAGATCACTTTGTTGTAGGATATTATTGTTTTTATGGCTAATTGTTGAAGATAATGGAGAATATGTAAATGTGGAGAAATTTGGTTTCTTAGAGTCTTCAATTAGGAATCAGTTCCTACTTCATAGGAAACTCTTCTAACTTCCCTAGATGTGTGAACACTATATATATTTTTGATTGTAAGATGATTTATGTAGAGTGCTCTGCTAGAGACAGTTTCCAAGTAAAACTCCTCACCTGTGAATTGTCCACTTAATCAAGAAAGTTTATTTAACATAGTATCAGAGCTGCAGGTTGAAAGGGCCTGTGAAGCCTAAGTGGGGAGCTGGTGTGAAGAAAATTAACACGGTCAGAAGGCGGAGAAGCAACACATATTTTTTTAAAATTTAATTCATCGTAAGCATCACTCTTTATGAAGGAAAGAAGGCGATGACCATCACAGATGCAAAGGAGAAAAGGGCGATGATGCTGCTTTCCTAACAGAAATTTTGTTCATTGCCCCCAAAAATCGCGGATATAAGGGCGAAATGAGTGATGGTCTGCTTTCATAATTAGAGCCGCCGTGAGTGATGTAGATCGGTGGAGGCCCCAGCCGTAAGCTGTAAGCTCGTGTTAACTGCCTGAAGAGCATTGTCTGCGACAGCGTGGTGGACTGCACAGGCGAAGGTGAGCTGGGTAGATCTATTGCACAACGTGCAAGACCCGCAAACCCTCACCAACTCTATTGCACGACGTGCCGTGAAGGCTGCTGCTCCAGGTGGAAGCCGAACAGTGGAGCCGAGTGTGGAGGGAGTACGGTGGAGCCGATTATGGAGGTTACATGGTGGAGCCGACTATGGGAGCGGATTGTGGAGGCTGCACGATGGAGCCGACTATGGAGGTCGCATGGTTGAGTCAACTGTGGAAGCCGACTGTGGAGGTCGTGCCATGAAGAGTAATGTGGAGACTATGTGCTCGTGTGGAGAGCCAGGAAGAGTGAGGAGTTGTGTGCATGTTGCTTGCTCGAGTAGTGAACACGAACCCAAATCGAGTATTGAATTTGTTGTACGTTGCCTCCCTCGCTAATTTGGTTTCTGGATCTGAACGATCAACCATATCCAGAGTTTCTTTGTATTTTGAGTTGTAGTGTTGCGTAGTGCTGGGTGGAGAAACCCACATGATCAAAACTAGTGCTCCTCCACATATTTTTTGTGTGCTTCTCCAAGTGGATCCAAGGGCGTAGTGGTAGATCTAAGGGCGTGGGTGCGGTGAGCCAGATCTAAGGACGAAGATCACGGGGGGTGTAGGAAGAAATAATGAAGAGAATACACAAGTAGGGCACCAGATTTGTTGGAATTCCATTATGTCCATGCTCACTGCACCGTCAAACTGGAGGGAGGCAGTCAACGAAACAACAACGGTGGTTGATCCCGTGGTGAGAGCTAGCCGTGATTTGAGATAGTGAATGGAGGCCGAGGTCGAGGGTGTTTGAAGCGGTGGCTTGAAGCGATGAACAATCAAATGACAGAGGCCTATCTGAAAGAGAGAAATGAGCTCGATGGTTCCAATTACTCCAATTTGAAATTTAAGTTGCAGACCCTGTTGGAGGAGAAAAACGCATGGACAATCGCAAATGTTATGATTTTACGCTAACCCTAGCCACAGGTGGAACATCAACAACAATCCAAGACTAGGAAAGGAGGGAGAACAGGGCAAAGGTGCTGCTCAAATTGTCTGTAAAAGATTGCATTACTCCTCACATTCGAGATTGTAAAGTTGTAGCAGACATCTGGACAACTGTCAAAGATTTGTACGAGATCAAGAACACAAATCTCAATTGTTTCTAAAGAGAAAGATTTTATCCATTAAAATGGAGGAGAAAAAGTCCCCAAGTTAGAAGAACTAATGGGGGTCCTAATGCAGGAGGACGAAAGGTGAATGACATTGAAACCCCAGAGCTTAGATCTTTCCCTACTGGCAAATAAGAAGCCCTTCAGAGGAAAGACAAATCCAACACACAAAAGTGGAGGAACCCCACAAAGAAAGCCACCTCCATCTCAAGGTATGTCTCCAAACAAAAGTGATTCAGGATCGAAATGTTTTTATTGTGGCAAATTTGGTCATATGGCTAAACATTGTTGGAAGAAGAAGCTTATGAAGGTCAACAAAGACACAAGAAGCATGCAGGCCATCTGGCTGATGCAAATCAAAATTTGAATATCAGATTGTTCATATCTGATTCTACGCTGTCAATTAAGGAGGATGAATCAAAATTTAGTTTGTGGACTCAGGAGCTTCCTGCCATATGACAGGTAAGAGGCAATGGTTTAAAATTGTTAGAGAATCCAGCATTGGTATGTGACTGGTACAAAGGTCTACCTTGGAGACGATACAGGGTATGAAATAAAGGGATATGGTGATGTCCCTATGATACTACCTAATGGAAACATTAGGCATATTCATGATGTTATGTATATACTCGAGATTAAAAAGAACCTGATTTCTGTATATAGAATAATAGATCAAGATCTTAAGATAGAGTTTTTAAAATCTGATTATGTAATTAAAGACATCTTGGATCGAATGAAGTCCATTGCAATAGTTGTCTGTGTAGGAGGATTGTATAAACTGGATGTCAGAAGTGCGTCACATTAAGCATTGGCATCATCAGCCATGTCTACAAAGAGTTTCGGGCATCAAAGAGGGCATATAAACTTTAGTGACCTACTACTTCTTCAGAAAAAGGTCTTCCTGTTTTGAAGAGTATACATGTTGACCGTGAAGCATGTGTCCTTGGTAAATTACATAGAGATGAATTTTTTGCTATTGTTGATAGAAAGCAGAGAGATATACTTGAACTTGTACACACTAATCTATGTGGGCCAATGTAGACAAGGTTGTTAGGAGGGGCCTACTATTTTCTTATTTTTGTTGATGAATGTACAAGGTTCACCTGGGTGTATGTAGAAAATTCATGCTTTTGAATATTTCAAGCAATTCAGAAGTATGATTGAGAAGCAAACAAGAAAGTTCATCAAAATTCTTCACTGAGACCAAGGTGGAGAATTCAAGAAGGGTGAATCCATCAAATACTGCGAAGAACATGGAATAGAGCAGTAGTTCACAACACCTTACACTCTTTAGCAAAATGGAGTTGCAAAAAGGAAAAGTAGGACCCTCGTGGAGTGTGCCTGCATTATGTTGAAAGGTAAGAATCTAACCAATGGATTTTGGGCAGAAGCTATACATATTACAGTGTATTTTAAGAATAGGAGTCCTACTAAGTGTTTGGATTATAAAACTCCTTTCGAAGCATTGTTTGGCTTCAAGCCTGCAATAAGTCATCTTAGAGTCTTTGGATGTAAGGCTTTTACTCATGTCCTTAAAGAAGATAGGAATAAGTTATATTCAAAATCCATTAAGTGTACTTTTGTTGGATACTGCAGTGAATTTAAGGCTTATAAAGTGTTTAATCCTTTGACTCACAAGGTGTTTGCAAGCAGAGATGTGGTATTTCATGAACAAGTAGATGATGGGAACCATGTTTGTAGTGATGAAGAATGGCATGTGCCTTTACTGTTAGAAGATGGTGATGAAACAGGGGTTGGTGAACGGCAACAACAACGGCAACAGCAGTAGGAGAAAGAAGAAGTGGTTGATCAGATTAGGTTTGAAACCAGTCTAAAGAGGGGAAATCAGAACAGGCTTGAAGCCACTCCACCACTCAGAATATCAAGTAGGCAGATACAATTGTCAGCGAGATACATGGATCATGCATTCATTACTAGTATGTTGAACATTGCCAAACCTTCTAATTTTAAAGTAATGAATGGAGGGAAACAATGTAGGAGGAATATGAATCTATCATTAAAAATAATACCTAGGATATAGTTCAGTTTCCTGAAGGAAAACAACCATAGGGTGCAGATGGCTATATAAAATAAAGTTTAAAGCGTACAAATATATAGATAAATATAAAGCTAGGCTAGTCACAAAAGGATATTCCAAAAAAGAAGGTATAGATTACGAGAAACCTTCACTCTGGTAGTTAAATTAAACACAATTTGAATGATTATTGCATGAGCTACTAAACACCACTGGAAAATACACTAGCTAGATGTAAATTCTTCTTTCTTAAATGGAAATTTGAAAGAGGAAGTATATCTAATGCAACTAGAGGGATTTGTCAAGAAAGGGGAAGATCATTTAGTCTGCAAAA
This sequence comes from Pinus taeda, assembly GCA_000404065.3. Classification (NCBI taxonomy): domain Eukaryota; kingdom Viridiplantae; phylum Streptophyta; class Pinopsida; order Pinales; family Pinaceae; genus Pinus; species Pinus taeda. The sequence continues at coordinate 32,043 of APFE031085773.1, read as the reverse complement.
TAAAGAAGGCTTTATATGAACTAAAACAAGCTCCCAGATCCTGGTATGACAAAATAGATTCATTCTTTCTTAAGCATAGGTATATTAGGAGCAAAAATGATCCTAACTTGTATATTGTATATGATGAAGAGGGGAAGATTGTATTGATTTCTTTGTATGTACATAATTTGATTATGACAGGAAATGCAGACAAACTCATTGAAGAAATCAAGCAGCAATAATCACAGATGTTTGAATGAAAAATCTCGAAGAGATGAATTACTGTTTGGGCTTAGAAGTCTAGAGAGATTCAGGCCTGAATTTCTTGTCCCAAGGTAAGTATATCAGGAGTTTGTTGAACAAGTGTAAAATGAATCAGTGTAAGGCTGCATTTGTACCACTACAACAGAACAAAAAATTACAGGTTAACCAGTCAGCGTATTGAGCTAGTATATGTCTCAATCTCATGAGAACCATTGGGTTACAACAAAAGGAGTGCTAAGGTATCTACAAGGAATCTTAGGTTTTGGTATTTTATATTCTAATTCATTTGATGCTAGATTGGCAAGATATACAGACTATGACTGGGCAAGAAACTTGGATGATTGAAGATCCATTACAAGATATGCCTTCAACATTGGATCTTGGATCATTTCATGGTGTAGTAAAAAGTAGCATAATGTAGCCTTATCCTCGGCAGAAGCAGAATATCAAGCCATGTGTGCAACAGTATGTGAAGCAGTTTGGTTACGAAGACTTCTCCAAGATGCAAGGGAAGAGCAAATAAAAGCCACGGTTATCAAATGTGATAATCGAAGTTCTATCAAACTTGTTTCTAATCTGGTGTTCCATAAAAACACCAAGCAAACTATCAAACTATCAAACACATAAGTTCTATCAAACTTGCAATTTCATTTTGTCAGCAAAAAAGTGCAGTCAAAAGAAATATGTGTTGAATACTGTAATTCATGTGATAATGTAACTGATATATTTACTAAGCCTCTTGGTAGAATCAAGTTTGAATTGTTTATGGAAATGTTAGGAATACTTGTGAACCCTTTTCTCCATTAAAGAGGAGTGTTGAAGATAATGGAGAATATGTAAATCTAAAAAAAATTGGTTCCTTAAAGCCTTATATTAGGGATTAGTCTCTACTTCTTAGGCACTGGTTCTAACTTCCCTAAATATGTGAACACTATATATATATATATATATATTTTTATTGTAAGATGATTTATCTATAGTGTTATGCTAAAAACAATGTCCAAGTGGAACTCCTCACCTATAAACTCTCCACTTAATCAATAAAATTGATTCTTCAATTTATTTAATACCACCTTCATATATTAAATCCATATCAAAGAGAATTCTAGACGAAAAATGAACAAAGTCCCTAAATGCCTGAATGGAGAATTCATATCGATTTGTCTACTGAACCATTAGTTATGTTGACATTTAGCTCACGACTCGGGAGAGATATGGAAGGGAAAGAGATATTTTAGTTCCATCCCTACCCGCGAGAAAAAAAACGATATATGAGTTGGGAAAGAGATCTATCTATTGGTTTTTTTTCCAAAGAGATATGGTAGTAGTTGGTATTAGATTGCTACAGGGAACCACGTTTAAAAAAATAAATAAATTAAAATAGAATTATATTTTAACTATAAAAAATAATTCACTTTCTTAAATAAATATATATATATATATACACACACGCTGTATTATAAACTTAATCACTCAAACCTTTTCACTAATAAAAAGCTAACCACATATAACCTACCCACTTATAATCAGATTTTACAAAAAATAATTAAAAATACTGTGCAAAAAAAATGTTTGGCCATTCCTATGTTCATTTGCCAGGTGTGCGGTGTGAGGATTTTTCCAGCACTGCAGTCGTTCTCGCTAGTGTAGCAACCGGTATTGGGATGTTAGCTGCCTGGTTTCGTTTGAAGTATCCCCAGGCGTACTCGCATCTTCGACACTGCTGAATTTTAAAGCATAGTTACCAAACTCGACCGAATTATTCGTAAAAATCGATTCGTTTTTTAGATGTTAAGGCGGACGAAACTGATTTAATAACGGCGTTATCTTTGCGGAAATATTAAAAATAACACTCTAATGGATATCTTACAGCTCATCGGCGTTATCTTGACCTAAATATTAAAAAAAAATACTAATGGATTTCTTATAGCCCAGAGAGAGGAATTATAGAAGCACCAATTAGCAGGACAATAACATCGTTACTCAATTTGGTAGATTTTGATATATTAGAGAATTTTTTATATATATTTTAGAATTATTTTGAACTATAGTCGTAAATTTTATTCCAATTGAAAAATTTTGAGTCGAATTATATTGGTATCGTAACGTATTGGAATTCGAAATCGAGTTTGAATTTGATAACTATGTTTTGAATGACAGAAATTTGAAGACTCTTCAAAAGAGTTTGTTTATTGCACTATAAAACACAAATTGGTAAATCTAGAGAGGTTTTACATACGATTATTAAATTTTAAATTTCTATTTAATTTCGCTAATTATCGTCAATTCTCACTTAGTGACATTGATGACTTGGTGACTCGCTATCGACTATCCTCATCATATGATGACGCGTTATTAATGTTCTAACATCTCTTCTTAATCACGTTGATCTAAATTTTAACTTGTGTAGGCATGATTAATGTTCTAACATCTTTCCTTAATCACGTTGATCTAAACTTTAACTGGTGTGTTGGTCTAAGTCTCAGCTAGGCTTACAACAAAACATTTCATTTTTCTCTTCTCACTAAAGGGTCCATGCTTAACTCTTTACTTGGCGACTCACTATCGACTATCGTGGTCATACGATCAATCGTGATTAATGTTTTAACATCTCCCCTTAATCACGTTGACCTAAACTTTAACTTGTGTGTTGGTCTAAATCTCAGCTAGGCTTACAACAAAACATTTCATTTTTCATTTCTCACTAAAGGGTCCATACTTGTTCATTAGCTGATGCAGTTTCATCTTCACCTTTCTGCTCCTTGCTTAGATACTTAACATTAGCAACCTCTTCTAGAATTGGTTGCAAGGCAACATCCCAAAAAAGGTAATCCAATTTATGCTTTCCCCACTTTCCATGAGGAGCCACCAAAATGCACTCATCTTCAAACATGAGCAACCTCTGAACAACATCCATGATAGTATCCTCCACGGTGGTAGCCATCTTAGATGCAGATCTAATCACATTACTAGCAATTGGGTTTAGGGATAAGCAACTTTTTCTTTCATGTGGAATAGTCTGCAGCTCTAGATATTTATGGTCATCAATAAAATCATTATGTTGATTTAATAATTCTTGTGACTCAAAAATACTACCTGAATAAAAAATTTACCGGGCCCAAAAATACTTCCAAATTGGCTCTCTAAAAATGCATCATCAAAAAGATTAGTATCCAACATTATCCCACTTATTGTACTCCAATCAGTCCAGTGACCTTCTACCTGGCCTCTCCACTCATGATGGCAGCCATAGCTTTAAAAAAACAATCTTTAACCTTTTATCTTCTTCTCTCAGGATTGAACACACTGACAAACTCAGCTTCAAATTGGAGGTAGGCACAAAGGCGTTTCCACTCACTTTGAAATGGGAAACCAATGCTCACTCTGCTACAGATGCACCAGTGGCAAGCTGCAATTCCACGCTCAACCGATCAGCTCCCATGGTCAGCTCTCTAGCTCCTCGAGGCTCAGCACACAATCTACTCAATCAACATTCTCACAATGCTCAATGCAAAACATGTCAACGACTCTACTCACTACTGGTTTCTAGGCCACATCTGATGACTGTTACTGTTACAGGTCCACGCAAGCACAACAGGATCCTTCATGGTAATATCTCCACACAATTCGCAATTCTTCTAACAGTCACTACCCTTCCCTTAAGCCCTCTTAACATAGTCCTATCGATGTCTCACAGCAATGGCACCCAACAAACAACTTCATGCTTTGCCTACACACCACCGTAGCAAACAACTCCAAGCTTTCACCCCTCTCACTTCACATCACAACAGGAAATAATGGCCTACTTCACCTCACAGCAACGACGGATCCTTGGAGACTCTCCTCAGTAAGAACACAACATATCTTAACTATTGATTTGATTAACTGTGCACAATCCATGCTCTGGTCCATGGCTTACACCATACACGTTGAAGTCAAACTCTAGCTCCAGCTTCAAAGCTCCACGCTTATTCTACCAACGGCTCTAGTAGATTCGATTCACAATAAACAACGCACACCAAACACAAAGAACACATCAACAAAAATACATTAGAACCGACATTCTTTCATTTCACTACCAAGCTTATTCAACGTTGCCACTCACACGTCCACAAACGAACCAAGGAAGCGAGGCTCTTTCAACAAGTCATTATTGCTCAAACGAGCTGGCAACTCAACATCCTCCTTTACACCACGCAGTTAATTAGCAGGTAGCACAACGCTCTCCAAACGCCTCAAATACACATACTCTAGTATCAATACACATGCGCTCAACTCTCCTCCCAACGATTAGTCAAGGATAGCTCCACAAAAAATAGATGCACAATGGCGCATATAACATTGGTTCTCTTTAGTCACTCAGTGGGCTTTTCACCAAACACTTGGCTCTTCACACAACCGATTCCTCACAACCTAAAGCACTCGACAGCGTCTATTAATGGCACAACGAACTCACAATAGCAATAACAAGCACAATAATCCACTCAACTTCGCAGCTCTCCAACACAGAACAGTGCCAAACAATGTGCTCGCGTTCTGGCCGGCTCCATGGGTGGCTCAATGCTCTACGCTTACTGCCAAATCAGTCTCTTCCTCAAGGGATACCATGACAGAAACTATGAAAACCCTATGAAAGAGTTTGACAGAAACACTGAAAATTCCATTAGGTAGCTTAACATAAACATTGAAGACTCTGTGAAAGAACTTGATCATTACATTCACAGACACATAGATTCTATGAAAAGATTGAGCCCAACGGTCATTTATTTTTCACCAACACTCGCCGACTATTGCACGCTGTTCTACACACAACAACAGGGTTTCTCCACACTTTGATTTGCAATGACTCAGTCAACCACACTCCATGCACGCAAGGATTAGCCAACTATCCATGTTGTTGCTTGGCTTGAGGCTTACACAGAACCGCCCAAGAGCCCACAACTGTCGCTCTTCCTCAAATAGTAGCTACAGCTGAAACCCTTGGCTCCGATACCATGGAAAAAACTTGAAGACTCTTCAAAAGAGCTTGTTTATTGCATTACAAAACACAGATATTTATACAAAACCCCAACTAGTAAATCTAGAAACGTCATTATAGGCTATCATTAAACTTCTATTTAACTCTGCCTACTCCTATCGAGTGAAATTAATAACTCGCCAACTTGCTCTCGACTATCACCGTCATACAATCAGGCGTGATTAATGTTCCAACTCTGCCTACTCCTATCGAGTGACATTAATAACTCGCCAACTCGCTCCCGACTATCACCGTCATACAATCAGGCGTGATTAATGTTCCGACATTGAAGACAATATTCCTCTTTCCTTCCAAGATTTATACATTATCAGATTCATCAATTATCAGATTCATCAATTGATCTGCGATAATATCAGTGTTTTACGTTGAGTGAGAAATGTTACAATATTATAAAAGAATCATGGAAACAAATAAATAAAGTTGTTTGTTGCTTCACAGCCCATAGGCTTAGAGAGGTTACAACATACATTCAACACTTGCAAGTGATAATTTTTCCTCGAATGTACAATTTCAAGCAACCTGCGATTACCACTAATTGCTCATGGAAGCCATTTGTATATCTCAATGCTTTCGGCACTATTACCTTGATACCATGCATAACGTGAGTTTGTTGAAAATGATTATTTAGTAGTATAAATTTATTTTAATTATTGATTTAATATTAGTTTCGATGGATCAAATATTTTATAATTTTTTATTGTTTAAAGTGTATTTTGCCGTGCAAACTTATTTTAAAGCTTAAAAATATATATTATATTGTATAATTTTTTTACTGTTTAAAGTGTATTTTGAATGTTATAGAGATTAACACCAAGTGCATATTAGACTAATTTTTTAGTTATAGATATATTTGGAGTATATGTTATATTAAATTTATATTAAATATTTTATTCATAATTTATATTGGATATTTATTTATACTATATCAAAATATTTTCTTTTATATTTTTCTTATATAATATATATGAAGTTGATATGATATGTTAAAAAAAAAATTATATAATTTTTTTCATTTTTAATTATTTTAGATAAAATTATCTCAAGTTATATGAGCCATTAATTGACTATGTATAGCATATTTTTTTTCAATTTTATTATAATCAACTTTATTTTTCTATTTAGAATATTTTTTTGAGAGAGAAAATATACTTACATATTTGTTTTACACTGGATTAGAGATAGACATACTTACATTTTTTCACACTGAACTGTAAAATAACTCTCTCAACTTAATGAAAAAAGTAAACACTAAATTATCGTTGTTGCGAAAAAGATTGAAAGAAAAAAAACGAAGTGAAGTTAGAGAATGGGTTATAAACCACTTGCCGGACGATCTATTGATATTCTCGAGGTCAATACCAATACTCAGACCGCCTACTGGAATTCCAATTTCGTTTGGCGCGGCATCCAGGAACAAATGAAGAGAGCTGTAATTGTGATTTCGCCTCGGCGAAATCGCGACGAGAAAAGCTTTTTAGACGTCTCAGTCTCTCGTGGCCGTGCAGCGTAGATAAGCCCCACCCGACAACAGATGCACCTCCACACCAATGTAACTCCGATAAACAAGTTTGGAATTTAATTTTCTGCAGGCACGTACATTCATATAAATGTCTTTGGAATTGGAGAACTAGAAATTTGAATCAAAATATATGAAAATGTAAACCATAAGAAGTAAAATGAAAATACAAATAATAATATGTGCGTTGAAGAAGATCCAGTATGTGGAAGGATATTTGAGCTTTCAATGTTTTGAATTAGAGGACTTATTATACTTGCCCACAGGCATGGTATATTGAGTACGATACCCAGACTTCCTATTAGTTGATGGTTGACTATCTCCTTTTTTAAAAGCTTAACCAAAGTTTTAATAAAGAATTATTTAAGTTAAATTTTAAATATCATTTATTTAAACCGGTATTGGCCAAAACCTTTTAGCTCTTATCGCAAAATTTTTGAGGGAATGTAAAAGATCTACATCTTTAATCAAAGTTTTATTCTCCCTTTTAAATTATGTACACTTTTAACCAAACTCTCCTTTTCCGTTTTAAATTATATCTCTTTCACGGAGGGTTCAATTGAGCTCTTATTGTTTTTAGTATTAATTCATATTAAAGCAAGGAAACTTTAAGATCGGGTTTCATCTTAATGTCGAATAGTGTCTTACAGCTGCTCTTGTTTGTGTGCCATTTGCCTTTGCGTATTTTTGCCATCTTCCATTGTTTTCACCGTGGTTTTATGTTTGCCGTGGTTTTTTGACACACCATTTTTTATGGGCATTGTCCTTCCATTCTGTGACATGACATCTCTGGTTTCTGTTTGTTGCAAATGATGTCGCCCAAAAATTTAGAGCCGCACAAAAATTTTAAGCCATACACAAAAGGCAGAGCTTTTTTTTTGTTATTTTTGCTTCCTGTATTTTTTTTCTTGTTATGTTTGCTACGTGTGTTGTGTTTCTTTCTCCGTTGTCATCAAGACTTACTTATTCGTAAGTATTTTTCGGTTATGAGACACAAGCTTTGAGATTCAGTAACCATGGCACCCACAAAGCTCAGCGGCAGACAAAAGCTTCACATCAAGCATTTATCCAAACAAAGAAAGCAGCAGCGGCAAATCAAGACAAAAAGGTTACTTTCCCTTCTCTTTAATGACACAGCTAGGCAATATGAATAACAAATACTTATGTCTTTCCATGGCCATGAATGTCTTTCTTCTCGCTAGTTTTTTGTATGAGAAAGCATACCATCCCAATACGATACTTTTCCATCCCATTACACTACCGAGAAACTTGTGAGGGAAAGGAAAGTTATTGGTTAATAATGTGTGTATGCCTCGAGAGTCCACAAGAAGGGGAAGCAAACACAATATATGCATTGATTGATCCAAGGTATAATATTGTAGTTTCTTCTACATGCGGTCAGGTAACATGCTCTGGCGAGTGTTTCTCCTTTCCAACCAACTTTAAGTGTCAGCTTCTGTAAATGCCATGCCTGCTTCACAGGCTTCAAAGGAGGGGCTTATGACCAGATTACGACTGCTACATCTGTTGGCCTTTGCAGCAGTGTATGGGAGTTCGACATGGGTGAATTTTATTGGGGGCCATGCGTTGGCAAGAGCCATTCCAAAGCAGCAATTTGGGTTTATATAGAGCAAGTTGTATCCTGTGTATTTCAACACTCTGGCATGTGGGTTGGTGATTTGCTTGTTGGCATATTCGGCTTTGTATCCATGGCGGTCTAGTTTCAAGGTGGAGAGATGGGAAGATTATAACTTCTTTTTCTCATCCTTCTTAACATGTTCTACTTGGAACCCTGGGAAACGAAGGGATTTATATATGGATTATAATATTTGTTTAGAATAAAATTTATAAGATATTTTTATCCATACATTACATATATTATAATGCTGTAGTCAAAATATATTTAGAATATAATAGAATGTTTTTATTAAATTTAATATTAATAGATATATATATCTTAATTTAATTTAATAATTTTATTTTTAGTGGAGTCGAATATGATATTTTTCACACTATGGAACCATATGAAAAATTGCAAAAACACTTTGACATTCTTCTATCCTTGTATCCTTCAAAGATGTTTCAACTTGGAATATGTATATACATATTTTGTTTATGCTCAGATACTTTGTTTATACTCCATTGTTTAAATGGTTATTGGTCTAATATAATCATCATAGGAGATTCAACAATCACTTGTTATTTTGGTTTTTTTGGATATTCAACGAGCAATAAGAACTTATTATTTGTTTTTTTTATTTGTCGAGGAGATTCAATTAGCATCTATTATTTGTTTGTTTTATTTGGATGGGAGATTTAACAGTGACCTGCTATTTCCTTTATTTGTTTTGTTTTTATGTGCCGAGGAGATTCAACCAGCATCCATTATTCGTTTGTTTTATTTGCGCGGTAGATTCAACTTGTATCTATTATTTGTTTGTTTTATTTGAATGGGAGATTCAACAAGCCCCTGGTATTTGCTTTATTTGTTTTGCTTTTATTTGCCGAGGAGATTCAACCAACCCCTTTTATTTGCTTTATTTGATTTTCCTAGGAGATTCAACAAACACCTATTATTTGTTTTTTTGGGAGATTCTACAAGATATGTAACTTAAGTCTTACTTAAATCTTGAACTTGTCATTTGTATTTAACAATTTATTTCAGTTAGTGAAATTTGAACTTTTCATTTTTTATTTAACAAGTTGTGTCCTCTACTTAAATTTTCAATTTATCATCATTTTTCTTATTTATATATCAACATTAGATAAGATGGGGTCAATGTAAGCTACTCAGAAGTTTTATCTAAAGTAGCACTCAAATCTTTTTCAGTGCATCAATTCTTTAAATTTATTTTTCCAATTTTTCAATGTAGCTATGTTTTTTATTTATATATTCACATAAAATTAATGCATAACAATCACAAGAGTTTCATCCTTAATCTCCTTATTCTCCCCCTCTATCTCCAAGTATATTAACATGTTCTTCTAGTTTGTAGGTTTTTAAGGAATAGTAATGCATAAAAATCGCAAGGGTTTCATCCTTAATCTCCTTATTCTCGCCCTCTATGTCTTGCTAGAATAACATGTTCTTGTAGTTTGTAGGTTTTTAATCTCCTTATTCTCTCACCCTCTATGTCTAGCTAGAATAACATGTTCTTCTAGTTTGTAGCTTTTGAAAACTTTGCGGTGGCCAACTATGTATTCATATTTTTCTCTTCTAGTTACCATTCTTACTTGTAAAATTTCTTTTTCTTTGTAAGGAATGGTAAGATTTTTTATTTTTTATTTTTTTTACTGTTGGCAGTAGGAAAGCATAAAAAGCAAGGATTCTTATCTAAGATTTACACATGGATTGTCAAAGGGATATCTTTATTTTGTGTAAGGAATGGTAAGATTTTTATTTTTATTTTTTTTATCTTTTTTCCGAGTATTGGTAGTAGGAAAGCATAAAATGAAAGGATTCTTATCTAACATTTACATATGGATTGTCAAATGGATATTCATTAAAAGTAAATTTTAATGAATGGTAAGATTTCTTTTATTTATTTATTTTTTTTTTCTTCTATTAGGAAGATTGGTAGTAGGATTCTTATCTAGCATTTACATATTGATTGTCAAAGGGATATTCATTAAAAGTAAATTTTAATGAATGGTAAGATTTTATTTTTTTATTTTTTTATTTTTGTTGTTGGGAAGATTGGCAGTATGATTCTTATCTAACATTTACATATGGATTGTCAAAGGGATATTGATTAAAAGTAAATTTTAATGAATGGTAAAATTTTATTTTATTTTTTTATTTTTTTCTGTTGGAAAGATTAGAAGTATGATTCTTATCTAACCTTTACATATCTATTGTCAAAAGGATACTCATTAAAAGTTTTTGTTTACTTTATAAGTAAGCACCATTTTACTATTTTTTACTCTTTCTATAATTTAACTTCTAATTGCATAAAATATAAAAATATGTGCAATTATAAGGGGTGAAGGCTCCTAGAAAAAAAAACATGCTTTTGTGACCTCAAAATTTGTAAATATAACCCTAAAAAGATGCTTTGATGAACTCAAAATTTGTAAAATTTGTAAATATAACCCATTACTTTGTATGTTGTCCTCTATCTACAATGCCTAGAACAATGTTCGAAACCAATATGTCATTGTATCGATTTAATTGAAGTGGCAATAGCTATGTGGGATTAGAGCCCATACATTCATACAAATTTGTATGTTGTCTTGTAGTCAAATAGTGGCAATAACTATGTGGGATTAGAGCCCATACATTCATACAAATAATATGTCATTGTATCGATTTAATTGAAGTGGCAATAGCTATGTGGGATTAGAGCCCATACATTCATACAAATTTGTATGTTGTCTTGTAGTCAAATAGTTTGTTTGTTGTCCTCTATCTATAATGCTTAGAACAACATTAGAGACCAATATGTCATTGTATCGATTTAATTGAAATGGCAATAGCTATGTGGAATTAGAGCCCATACATTCATACAACGAACAATGTTAGAGACTAATATGTCATTGTGCTGATTTAATTGAAATGGAAGTAGCTATATAGAATTAGAGCCAATATATTCATACAAACATCATGTACCTATAAACCTATAATTATGTAATTGTTAAAACTTCTAATACATTGCTCATTTGTATTTATGTTAGCACATTGACCGCTACACAACTAAGTCAAATATATTTTGAGTGCATTGCCCTTTGTATTTATGTTAGCACATTGACCACTATACAACTAAATCAACAATATATTACAATCTAAGAAGTACAAAACAAACCACTATTTCTGAAAACTTTAACCACTATACGTAAAACACAACTAAGTCCGCAATATATTGCGATATAGGAAATACAAAAGAAACCACTATTTTTGAAAACTTTGGCCACTGCACGTAGAATACAAATAAGTCAGCAATATATTGCAATATAATAAATACAAAGGAAACCACTATTTCTGAAAACTTGTACTTGCATGATACTTTTAAGTCTGGGTCACCATCCATGCACGTGCAGTCATTGCAGCAGATCGGAGATGTTAATATTTGTTGGGTGGGTATACCATCCACAACGAAACGAATTGTTGAATTGGTACTTTGTTTCAAGAATTATTTCGTTCTATATCTTTGATCATATGCCATATGTTTGAATGAGAGGATATATTGAATTAGTCTTTTGTTTCATGAACTTTATGATCTTGTATATTTTTAATTAATCAAATATCGTTTTAATTTTAATTAATATAGGTTATTTTTATTGTAATTTTAATTATCAAATTTAGTTATAAATAATATGAATTAATTCTATAACATTTTTTACATTATAATTAAATTAATTTAAATTCATCTTAACACTAGATTTATTAAGCATCTAGAGGGATCAAATTTGAGGTGTAAATTTATTTTTTGAGTGTAAAATTTGAGCAAAGATTTGCACCTCGAGAGATTTGATCTCTCTTGTGTTTGATAGATCAGGTGTTAAGATGGATCTAGGTTGGTTTCAATTGTGTGCAATCTTACAAAATTTGTTGAACATCTAATTATTTTGATCATTTTAAATATGCTAAATATGTCTAAGATTAATTTCGTCAATTTAATTTGAAATTTGCTTAGTTACCTCAGTTTTTTGAGATGAGAGAAACTCTTAGTAACTTAAATGATGATAAGTGATGAAATACAAATTTTGAGCGCAGAGCGTCAATGTAACAATTTTGATAGATAGAAAATGTGAATACTAAGAATATAGTCAATTACAAACAATGTCCATTGCAATCAATCTGAAACTATTTTCTCCTACTGTTCCTATTGTATTTTTTTCATTTTATCATATCGATCATATGAAAAAAGTAGTTGGAATCATAGACCATTCTAATATTTAACTCGAGCTACTGTAGTAAACAACATACCTTGTCTTTGTTTCTCTCCAATATTTATAGTAGTTTCTCCAAAGTCAATCATTGTGACTTATCAAGTGTTAAACCCCAAATAATTTTCAATGGTAGTTATTTTGTATTATTGCGTTTGAATGCAAAGTAATTAACAATGTTGAATGATGGAAAATGGGAATAATAAGAATATACCCAACTATAAATAGTTTATAATTTCAAGAAGAAAACATTTTATTTAGGATGAAAATTCAAGTATTGTATTTATGATTGCATAATTTTTATGTGATTACATTGAGAGAAGAGCGTGTGTGTTTTGGGGGTGAGAAGGAGAGACAAAGGGAGATAGAGATATAGATGGGGGGAGGAAAGAAGAGAAGAGGAAAAGACAGGGAAGAGGGAGATATATATATATATATATATTATATATAATATATATTATATATATATATGAATACGGAGAGAGAAATGTTAAAGAGAAGAGAAGGGGAAGAGAGAGAGGGAGGGGGAACGGAGCGAGAGTGAGGGGAAAGGGAGTGAGAGAGAGAATGTATATGTTTAGGGGCTGAGATAAAGAGATAGAGAAGGAGAGACAATGGGAGATAGAGATATAGATGGAGGAGGTAGAGAGGTACTTACACTGAATCAATGCACATTATTAATCTAATTACTTTGAATTAATGTACATCATACATCTTGTTGCATCAAATCAGAAATCAACATCTATACTAAAATCAATGCATCTAGTGCAAACAATCAAATAGGATTAGAAATCAACATCTATATTGAAATCAATGCATCTAATGCAAGAAATCAAATAGGATTAGAAATCAATATCTACACTGAAACCAATGCATCTATTGCAAGCAATCAACTATGAGTATAAATCAACATCTACGTTGAAATCAATGCATTTAGTGTAAGGTATAAAATATGATTATAAATCGACATCTACATTGAAATCAATGCATCCAGTGCAAGTGATTAAATAGGATTAAAAACCAATATCTACAGTGAAACCAATCTTGTGCACGAAATCAAATAGGAGTAGAAATCAATATCTACATTGAAGCCAATGCATCTAATGCAAGCAATCAAATATGAGTAGAAATCAACATCTACGCTAAAATCAATGCATCTAGTGTAAGGTACTAAATATGATTATAAATCAACATTACACTGAAATCAATGCATCTAGTGCAAGCGATCAAATAGGATTAGAAATCAATATCTACACTGAAACCAATGCATGATGTGCAAGCAATCAAATAGGAGTAGAAAACAACATCGACATTGAAATCAATGCATCTAGTGTAATGTATTAAATAGAATTATAAATTGACATCTACATTGAAATCAATGCATATAGTGCATGTGATCAAATAGGATTAGAAATCAACAACTACATTGAAATCAATACATCTATTTTAGTGAAAATCTAAAATATTCATGCCTTTCTAGATCTAACTTCTATGTTTGTATTTGTCTCTGAGACTCTTTCTTCCCTCTCTCTCTACCTTCCATTTTGTATCTATCTACCTCCCCTTCTCCTCCTCTCTCTTCCCCTCCCTCTCTCCCACATCTCACTCTATCTGCCTCTCCTTAACTTTCTCTATCTTTCTCTTCTTTCCTCTCTCCCCCTGCCATCTATATTTACCTACCTCCATCTCTCCTTATTTTTCTCTCTATCTCAAACCCCTAAACATATTTCACGCTCTCTATCCCCCCCCATATCTATCTATCTATCCATCTATAAATCCCTCTTCCTTTCCCTCTCTATCTCTTCACCTTCTCTCTCTCTCTCTCTCTCTCTTTCTCTCTCTCTCGTCCATCTATATCTCTATCTCCCATCCATCCCTCTTCCTCCCTCCCTCTCTTTTCCTCTCTCTTCTATGACCTCCCCCACCCCATCTATATCTCTATCTCCCATTGTCTCTCCTTCTCACCCCCA
>APFE031085772.1:0-13266 GCA_000404065.3 Pinus taeda | reverse complement strand
GTATATTATGAGAAGAGAAGAACCATTTGAAAAGAAAAACAGATCAAAATTCCAAATAGAAATTTTATATACCCTATAAAATAAATATTTTATCTCATTTTATTTTCTAAACATTTTCCAAATGTTTATAAATAGAATAAAATGCTTTACTCTATAACCATCATTTAGGACCAGGATAAATTTCACAAATCCCAAGGTAGGGTTTTAAGTTTCACGTATATCATGAAGTGATAAGTTGAAGAAGTCAAGATTAATATAGAAAATGAGTGGTGGAGAAGACTACGGCAGGCGACAAAACAAATAAACGATGCTAAGACTACAGTAGACCACGAAACAATTAAAAGATGCTAACTATTGAGATACAAGCTGTCGCAGCGAGCCTATAACACGTGGATAACACAGATCCACAATATCGCTTCTCAGAAAATCCCCAAAAACTTGGACCACCTCATCCCTTCTTGGAGCACCAGCTTCATGAAGTGCACCCATAATGTTTATAGCATGTTGCAGATCAGACTTATACCCATAACGGAAGAATGAGGATCCAAATAAGGAATTTATTAAGAAGATCCCTCGACCAAGAGAAACTCTTATCAAATTAATATTCTCAACGTCTTCGTCTTCAGATGTAGAGATGGTATGGCCGCCATGGTGAATGCCCTCCAGACGAGAAATGCAAAGATTTACTACGTCCACCATAACTTCAACACAACGAAAGTCTGAGTAGTAGAGATTCTGCATTTTTTGCCACCCAATTCTGAGGAGCGCTGATCCATTGTATAAGTCCTCATTAGATATCTCAACATTCTCTCTCCCTGTGTCTAACCTATGAAGAGCATCTTATCCCCCTGTGTCTAACGTATCGAGAGCATCTACCCCCTGTGTCTAACATATCAAATTCAAGTGCGCCAGAAAAGAAAACAATGTTGTAATTGACGTTGCGGTCTTCCTAACATATCTAGAGCAAATTCTGTTGGAGTTAATGATTACATTCCATATTTGAGAAATTGGTTTGTGATGGTTGAGAAATTCTCTCAACCACTCTCTCTAAATTAGGAATAAGTTGGATCTCAAAAACTCTATTTAATAGAGTAATCTGAATGTAAATCTGTGTGTGAGTGTCTTTGCACATACACCATTTGTGCTTAATATAATTGTATTTCTGTAACTGTGTATGATTTAGCTATGTTTATCATGGTATTAGAGCTAGATCTGAACCTGTGTTGTGAGGAGGTGCATCTGGATGTTAACCGAGCTGCTGCAACCTGAGTATTCTGGACGGAGCAACCTCAGTATGCAGCCATAAACCATCTGCTCAGGCCACGAATCCCTCACTCAGTTGTATTAATGGTGGATTTTTTGGAAACCTTGCTTCCAGCTGTGTCCGATAGGTATTAGATGAAGTTGTGCACCAATGTTGTTTTTTGATCAATGTCGCTCGGCATCACAGAGTTCGCAAAAAGAAACACAGAGAATTGGACAGATACAGTGGTTTCTGGAGCCATTTTTATCAAATATAGAGAATTAAAATAAATGTTAACAGCAATTGCAGAATTATAACTGCGGAGAATGACCTGTACATGGCCGCCATTGACGAAAAGATTGTGATGAAGTTCAGGACGTCGGAAAGCTGGCCCCGCCTTCTCCAGACTTCCGTATCATTGCTTCTGGGAACGACTATTGCGTGTGGGAAAAGAACAGCTCCTCCGCTAAATAAAATCATCGATAGCCAAGTAGCAAAATTATGTATTTGCATAAAGCTAAAGAGAATAATCGTGTGGCTATGCTACACTCCTCCTATCTTAGCTACATGGCCAAAACGTGTGGGCTCCCTTCTTGTGGCTGTCTCTGTCTATATCTGTTTTAATTTAATGTTTTCTGAGATGTATCTTGTTTCTTACATGTCTGATGTGTTGCCTATTTCTGTCACGACATGGTTTGAGGTGTTCAGTGCTATCGTATTGATAGCCATTATATTGTTGGTTCTGCTCTCTGTCTCAGTGAGCTGGCAAAACCATTCATATTATGATGAATTCAATGAAGAGAGTAAACCTATTAAACTCTTTTAAAATAACCAGCAGTTCAACTATGTGTCTGATGCCAGTACTTAAAGATCAAGTAGCAGTAAGGCTCAATATGGATGGTTGTCCAGATAGTATGGCACTTGCGGATCTAGGGAAGGATCCCTCATTAGTGGTAGACATGGAAGTGGTTTCCTAATGAGGTTATGCGACAGATTGGGATGCTGTTCAGTAATTGACTTCGAGAGGTCCTTGATTCGGGAGTTGAGGAAGGGAACTCAGGAATCCAACTTGTCAACTACACCTTTCCGAGGGTTATGAGCCAACTTGATGGAGCATCTACTGATAAGCTTGATTATTTTTTTATTTTCATGTAATGTAATCATTAAGTGGGGATGTTGGAGTTAATGCTTACATTCCATATTTGAGAAATTGGTTTGTGATGGTTGAGAAATTCTCTCAACCACTCTCTCTAAAATAGGAATAAGTTGGATCTCAAAAACTCTATTTAATAGAGTAATCTGAATGTAAATCTGTGTGTGAGTGTCTTTGCACATACACCATTTGTGCTTAATATAATTGTATTTCTATAACTGTGTATGATTTAGCTATTTTTATCAAATTCAAGTGCGCCAGAAAAGAAAACAATGTTGTAATCGACGTTGCTGTCATAAAGCATCCGATGATAAATTCTCAACACCATTCTCTTAATTTTCGGATAATCGCATAGTTGAGAAAGGATGGAGAGAATGTATACTAGCACCCATAAAAGGTCTTTAGGTAACATCCACAATTCGTTGTCTCTAAAACCCATGATATCCACAATTTTGGCTACTTCTTCGCACACTTCCCAGGCATCATCATACTTATAGTAGGAATCAAGACACAGAATAAATAGCCGTTGATCTACTATTCGTGACAAGTATTTTGAGTATCCTCCCAGTAAAGAAAACAACCTCCTATTTTCTGACCTGTACTGGCAATATAGACGAACAAGATTAAACCTCTGCCACAACACCTTCCAATATTGCTCGAGAGTTCTGTTTCCGTTGATATAATGCTCGTGAACTAGACGTTGATAATCTCTAATCAATTGATCCAATAGATTTTTCATCTCTCTTTCGCTAAGGATTCTAGTATAGTCAGGAATGACCTCTAGTCTCTGTAGCCTTAGTGTTGACCTTGTGTTGTGGAGTATGTATTGTTGCATCTGTTGCCTCAGTTCAGACTGGGGAATTGCATGTGTAATATCGAAGGGCTGGCACGTGAATGGGCTGCCGGCTTCATCGTGCTTCGCATCCCAAATATTCTCCAATGTCCTACGGTTGTAAAATTTCTGAGCAGAGTTTTAGTAAGAGGTAAACGAATTGGATCATAAGCAAATTCTCCAAACACTACATCACCATACTCTTCTGGAAATTCGCTATCACTTTCAGAATCCATTACGAAGTTCGTAGTATCCATTCTATTGATCGAATGTGAAATCTTTGCCGGGTGTATTTTACTTTTGACTTTCACTTATATACGACGTTGTAAAATGTTGTTGTGTGGCCTCTTTTCGAGGAGTCATCTAGCACAAGTGATCACTTGATAGACACTAAAGTGAATAAAAACCAATAATTTTCAAAAATCACTTTATAGGTTTACCAAAAGAGCAAGACAACCACTTCTCATTTTTAGTAGGGTTATTAAAAAAGACATAATTTTTATTAATTGGGAGATGTAATTGAAATTATAGTAATGTTGTTACTCAAATTATTATAGGTTTAAAAATTAGAGTATAACTCAACATTTTGATTAAAAAACAAGTTTATAATTTACATTTTATAAAAGGATAATCATAAGCCAATTTAAGAGTGATTAAACTAGGTATGTCTAATTTTCATTTATTTTTTACAAAAGGGTAATCATAAAAAAATTTAAGAGTGATTAAAAGAGTTATACATAATTTTCTATTGAGAGAAAAATGTATTATATATATAATTTTCAAACTTGTGAGAGAAGAGTGATATCTTCCAATGGATACTTATTCTAAGACTATGATATGGTTTTCATTCTAAAGTTTATTATATTGGTAAATGGGCTCCTCATCTAGAACTTGATTTGAGACCAAATTATAGGGCTAAAGCCTAAAGGTAATGCTTATGTAGTTCATAGGTTGTACATGGGGCCCTAGACCATAAAAATAGGTTCTTTAATTGGATTTAATATAATACAATCTTTATTATGAGGCTTGACACCTTAGGGAAAGGGTATTATTTCCCAAAACATGTTTTATAGACAAACTATATTGGTTAGTTCCATTAATAAACTACCTCAATTGGAACTATGTCAAGACCCCCTCTTCCAAAATGTGTTTTCGATTGGAAAGGAGTTGTTGTGAAAGACTCATCCATGAATGGGGACATATACCATGAGACAAGGCATCTATATGAAACCTCTACCATGGGAGTAGGATACATGCATGTAATTAAGGTCTAATATAGAGAAAAAAAGAGTCTCATTTCCCAATAAATATTGTGGGGATAGAATCTCATGCTTTAAGTACTACACTATTTATATAACATTGTTTTGGGTTGACAATAATAGACTCACGAGCTACAAGATAATTCTATGGCTATGTCTATGTGTACAACTCAATATCCACAAAATTGTTATCCTTATGCATTGACCTTAAACAATGTTTCCACATAGGAGAACTTCCCTTGGACCTATTCCACAAGATCAAACTTCTATAGGGAACCCTTTATCACATGAGTAAGATGTGTGCATGGAATTGAGTTTGTTTTATTTGTTGAGAAATTGTGATCTTTTTCATTTTTTTTTGCTTGCTTTTGACGAAAATTTGCTTTTAAAATTTGTGCCCTCTTCATTATGAAGTTGGCTTATTGACTCTATAAAGAAGCACATTTTCTTATAGTATGAGTATTTTTAGGATCTTGCATGCTCATTTAGATTTGCATTAGGTTAGTTTTCATCATAAGAATTCTTAGTCTTTCTACATTTTGAGTGTGTGTGGAGTGTTTGACAAAATAAAAGAAAAATATTTTTGTTATAAAAAAATTTCGTAGAACCCAAGTAGAAATCCCTCTTCATTGAAAGAAAATAACTGCATGCATATAGTTAAGTTTCTATTGGTTTCTTTTTCCCTCTAAAATCAAGCGATCTAATAAAAATAACTAGAACTTTTCTATTTTGTCATTAACGAACACCAACAAGTTTAAGTTCATTAGGACCTTGGAATAGGTGAGTGGAGGGTTAACTCTCCAAGGCTGCTCAAATGATCAAACATAGAAGTTTAATAATGGGTGAAAGCCAATATCATCAGAAATACCAGGAAAGCTCTCTGATTGGGAGTTAAGCACGAGGGAGAGTGAAGATAAGGAAGAGAGATAACCCCTCTCCTACTTGTTGGATCCCGTCTCATGACTATTCCACCCGAATTTTGATACTAGTTGGTGCCCATAGTTGCCTTTCCTAGGGATCGCATAGGTGGTTGCGGAGGGGAATCTCATGGCACCTAGGGCAGACATTACATCACATTGTTCAGTACTTCTGGAGGGTACCCTTCCAAAGCTTGGTCACTTGCACCGGCAAAGGCTGTTGTCTCGCGGTTAGCGTACATGTTTTTGTTACCTTCGCTTGTAAGCCTCAGTTGTGATTACCCCAGACTATTTCCAAAAAGTCCTTGTTTATTCGCTTTCTTATATTTTGGTGCTTGTTCCTCATCACCCAGAGTAGAAATACTAGGAAGTAGTTTGATTGATTACATATTTAGGGATTTTAGAGAGTGATTTTTGCTCTTAGTTGGCCTAGCTTTACAACTTTTTTGAGTGTTTAATTATATTTCTTAAAAATAATTCAAAGTGGTTGATCGACCATTCGTCGGTCTAAGAGACTTTGTGGGCTTTCACCTACGAGTCTTGATCCTTCTCCTCGAAGGTGTAGGAGCAATTCTGCTAGTGATTTTCAATCAGTGGCAACAGATGCATCAGAGATTGATCATTCGATTGGAGTTATTGATTCACAAGATAGACTTGGTACAAGTAGAGAGTTGGAGAGGAACAATCCAGTTCTTTCTAGAGTCCTCTTCTAGGCCAAAGATGTTATTGAATTCTCCTATTGCTCCTGATCACCTAGATATTTTATTATACGTCGGGATTCCAACCAACAGGCCTTCGAGCTGAGGTTTATATCGATCTTTTCCTTCAATGACCACTACTGGAAACATGGCGTCCACCATGAGTGCTACTAGTATGCAGACTCCTATATGCGTACAAGGAGGAGAAACGATTTCCATAACTTTCGCTACTCCTAACATTGCTAAATTTGGCTCTACTTACATTTCATCTTTGATTGGGAGTACTCAATCTTGTGCTTCTGGCATTGGTTTTTTCCCTTTTTGAATGTCGGTTTCATTAAGTATTCCATCATCTACGTCCACGTCAATGACTTCCATTGCAAGTGGGTCACCTTATTTTCAGGGTGTCTGTCATATATGACATTCCAACCCATCTTTGGGATCAATACCTTTTCCCTCTACGGGTCAAATTTATCATCCTTTTCAAGGTTGGACTAACCCTGCAGTTAGTGGGATTGGAGTTGGGAATCAATATTATTTCGCCCAATCGGGCAATATGTTGTGTTCTTCTATTAATTCATTCCAGAACTTTTCTTGCTATTCTAATTCATGGAATGCTTACTAAGGGCTCTCTGCTCCTTTTAACACCTCTCTAGGGGGGAAATTTACGGGCTACGGAAATTTTTCGTTAGGAGTTGGTCAAACTCAGTTTTTTGTGGACCACAATAAAATCCTTATGGCTTAGTTAGGTCTACAAGTTACTTTAGGCAACTTGGTGCCTTCACAAATCTAGGGCATTCTTTTCAAAACATTGGGAATTCCACCCACATCGGGTGGAATCCTCAGGGTCCTCCATGACTACCTTTCTTGGAAACATTAAACTTGCTAGATATTTCTAAATTGACTAACAATCTGATTAAATATAACCCGGGTTGGCCTTTAGTCCCAACCAAACTTCCCTTAGATATACCTAAATTTGAAGGGAAAACTGGTGAATATCTAGGTGACCATGTCACCGCTTTCCACTTATGGTGTTCATCAAACTCCTTGATAGATGATTCAATCACGTTGAGATTATTCAAATGTACCCTAACTGGAAATGCGACTAAGTGGTACATTCAACTTCCATGGGGAACCTTCGCTTCTTTTGGCAATTTGGCTGCCATATTTTTTGAACCATTTTCATTTGCCTCTCTGCTATGATGACAAAATAGAGCTTTTGGCTAATTTTCACCAGGATCAGGCAACCCACATTTCAAATCACATCTAGGAATGGAAGAGAAGGAAGAGGATCCTTAAACCAAATATTCCACAAGAATTCCTTCTCGAAGGGTTTCTTAAATATTTACAACCCGAGATCTCTAAGGATGTGTCTCTCTCCAGTGTGTTCACTGAAGAACATGTTATTTTTACGGCCTAGTAGTTAGAAACTATATATTCTCAATCTAGGGTTCTTCAAAAAATTATTCCAGATGCTCCTAGGTCCAAGGTTGATATAGCCAATCCAAAGTGAGGTCCCCATGCCAACTGGCTAGTTGGATCGATCGATGCTAACATGGATAACCTGCTAAATCAATTACAATAGTTGTCTTTACAAACTGCTTCTTCTATGCACGAATCACCATCCACGCCTATGCTTTCTCAACCTACGTCTATAAATGTTGTCCAAACTTCTAACCCCAAAGGAAACCAACAATCTGATGGGAAGAAGAAGGGATGAGTTAAGAAAAAGAACCAGGATGGGAAGTGCAATGCAAACAAACCCAACAATGATGTTGGAAGGGGTAGGAAAGAGTCTAAGAAAAAAGTAAAATTTCCATGCAAGTTGTGCAAAGGAGATCATTTGACTCATCTTTTCCTTAAGTTCCAAGATGCTCAGCACTTATTAGTTTAGCAGGGTTATTCTAGCTCCCATGTTTTCCTCACTAACCCTTTCTCCAAGGGCAACAATTACTAGCTGACCTGAACTCTAGTACTGGTACCGCTACAGGGAGCAACAAGGAAGGGGATAATACATCAAATATCTACATGATGACTTCAAATATCAACATTGCTACACGATCACATGATTATGGTGAATCAGATCATCTAAGGCTAAGTCTGCTTCTAATGCTTTAGAGCCACTCCATATTGAGAGGCCCTCTATTGAGTCTATACCTATGATGGCGAAAGGCTCCACAAAATGCTCGACAATCAACCCTAATGCTAGGTGTGGTGCACGCAAATTCTAAGTGTAGACACAAACAATTCCTCTAGCCTAATAGAGTGGGTCTAGCTATAAACAAACAATCTATGGAAAATTTCTTTAAGTTAGAATCAATTAAGGGGGCCTACCTCTTAGAACACTATTTCGCTTGGTGGTGATCGTGCTTCCCCACTCCAACTATCTTCCATTCCCATCCTTCGAATACCTGAAACAAGCAAACAACAAGAAAAAATGTGATAACATGCAATATTGTATTCAACCTACTTAATAGGTCAAGGAACATTAAACCATAAAGATGTAAAATCACACTTCATGTAGGAAATCAATCAATAATTGCATTTATATAAATAAGAAAGATAATACAACCAGTGCCTTGACCTTGCTGGTCTCCTCTCACATATCTAGGTTCCCACACTTCTGCTAGCACTTCATGGATAGCCTAAACAATGAAAGTCTTAAGGCCTCTTTCCCTCTAGTTTCAAACCAAAACAAAATCACACTATTCTCCCTCAAACATACACTAGAAAGTTACAAACTATAAATGACTTGTTGATTATTCAAACTTGCTCCAAAACTCCAAATAGCTTTTTCTTGGGAAAAAGAGAGGATTTATAGAGCTTGTATGGATGGGAGATGGTTCCTCTCATCATTGGAGAAGACCTTATCTCTTGAGTTTGTTCCATCCTAATAGGGGAAAGGAGCCCAAACTAACTTCCTCGGCTCCATCTGGCCCAACCAACTACTAGACTTCCATTACAAAGCTTCTAGACATGGAAGCTTCAGCTCCATATTTAAAACACCTTCCAGAAGAGGATCTGCATGACAGGAAAAGGGATCAGTCACCCTGAATGACATGAGAGCTAGTTTTAATCTCTACAAAACGGCGTGAGGAGAAAACTTATCATTAGTGTCGGTCTTGTAAACTATGATAAAAGGAATATTCTTGGGAAATGATGCAAAGGGGAATTAGTCTTCTCATGGAGAGGGACATACTGGGAGTTTCTTCATGATGGGAAAGCATGTTAGGTACACTGTAGAGGTCCTATAGGATTATAGACGAGGAGTACAGGGACAGTGACAAAATGTTGTATAACAGATTCCCCCTAAAGCGTGAAGGCCAAACTAGAGTGAGGGGTGAAATGCTTTACAAGTGGAAGCAGGGAACCGGATTTCATCATCAGAAAACTTGCAAGAAAGCATAGATACATATATATCAATGAAAACTCTGAATAGTGATACGTGAATCATGGTATGGATGCAGCCATCTAGAGAATGATCATGTAAATGGATCCAAGGCATGGGCGCAACCCTCTATTAGAAATGATCATAAAGAAACCATGGTATGGTCATAGCCATCTAATAATGATAGGGATCACATACAATAACTCATGGTATGGTCGCAGCCAACCATCTGAAAGAGACATGTATATTAACATTATCATGTCACATCTTGTTGCAACCTAGACTTGTGTAATCTTAGCCCAGGGTCGTATGCTCCAAATGACTTGATCAAAGTATAAGTTCGAACATGTGAATGAATGCGTTGAAGTCGAACATGCTAGGAAATCACTTGATTATGGGCCAATGATGTGAACAGTTAACTAGCATAAGAGAACCCACCAATAATGACAATGTCTCTTAAGGTACTCATAGTACAGTTCACAAAATGTGAATAAAGGAACTGATGTCGAACACCTGTGAAATCACCTGATCAAAAACCAATGATGTGAGCTTGATGTTGAGTGTGAAGAAATTGCCATTAGGGCATGTAAGATCTAAGGTACTGGAAGGGAGTTTCTTGGTCAACTTCCTGGATAATGATCTGAAGTCGACAGGAAGTGACCATGTCAAAGGAGGGCCATGATGTATCCCACATCATCAACATGAGACAAAGGGATGCGAATGATTTCATATGACACAGAGGATCAAGAATAAGTGTAACTAAAAAAGGACTAACTCTTGAACATATCGGCGACATGATTTTGAAGCTTGGTAGCTTTTGGATCCATAGGATCGGTGGTCATGATGATGTTACAGAGATCAAATGGAAGGAAAAAATTAGCAGCGCAACCCAGGAAGGTCAAATGATGAAAAAGAGGATATCCCAACCTGACACGAAGCAGAAAGTGCCATGTTCAAGAGTGAGCTGCCGACACGACTGATAGAATTTCTAATTTTCCCCGATTATTTCTTGTAGGTACCCCAATTATATTTTACCACAAGCTTGAAAGGTATAGCGTATGCTTGCACAATAAGTTCATCCTTTAGACGAATATGACCTAGTAAGTTTAATGAGCCCTAGGAAGGAGAAGCTCATCTTCTTCATGGCGACGAATCCAATCTCATTTAATGTTTTAATGAGTCCAATAAAGGGGTAACTCCGTATATTTTTCATGTTTAGAGAGTTTGAAAAAGATATAGAAAAGAAAACTCCACATGGTCCCTTTTCATATATTTGTCTCTCTCGAGCCCGAAAAGGTAGAGAATGATACTTCAGAGAATTGCTTGACCATTTTAGTCAAGGAGTACCTTTTTTGTAAATAGTGCATCCTAGCCTGAAAAAGGAGTAAATGTATACTAGGTGAATGGCGTTTCATAGCTTTTAACGAGTTCAAAATGACAAGAGTTCGACAATATTGTGTATAAAGAGTTGGAAAAGAGATTGAAAGAAGACCCCCCATCTTTTTCTGTTTTACGATTCAAAAAGGGAAAAATACTTGGCGACCTTTTCATTTGAGCTTCATAAAAGATCCTTGGTGCAAAACATCCCACTCTTCAATGCCATGGTGGATTTCGATCTCGAGGTACCAATTCATAGGTATAACATCCAAAGTATGGCAAAATAGATGTACCTATTCCGGCTGAGGCTTCACTCCATATGATTCAGTCCATTTGGCCAAATGGTCACGCGGGTCATTCCTCCCATCATAATTTTCTGTTAGTTGCACTTGTGGGTGACCAAACCAAATTCTCATCATTTTTCCATATACGCATCAATCATCAAAACTGTCTTTGTGTGTGCCCCACCATGTTGCAGTCATAGCATGCAGTGTGCAATCCAAGGGCTGGAAGTGATGCTTCTCTAGAACTTCTATTTCAAATGCATTCAAAAAGTGATCAAAATCAGTTAAAACATCATAGTAAGTTAAATTTCTCACCTTTGATGATACAAATCACAATGACTTGGTCATCATATTATAGAGCAATGTAGATACTTCATGCAGTCAATTCAGCCAATGCTCCAGTTCTTCATCTCAATCTGATGTGTATGAAATTTTGTGGTCCCATGCAATAAGTACATCTGCTATCAGATTCACCAAATCCTAATTTCATGTGTTATCTTGTAAATATGGTCCAAATCTTCATCACTTTCATAATCGTGGACCGGTTCAGTATAGTGCGGTCCTTCTGCAAGGTCTAGGGGCACTACTATGCGAAGCAATTTATTCTCAAATATCATCTTCCACTTCTTCAAATTGATTACCCCATTCATATTAGTGGCCTAATTGATCCCAAGGAGAACAGGGTAGAGATTTTTGTCATCCACAATCTTTATCACTTCAAAATAATCTAGTGCGCTCGTGCCTTCAATATCAACTGTTACCCCCTACAACCTCCCCATTGGGATGATTTTCTGTTGATTCGCCATCCTTAATTGAATTAGAGACCACTGTAGCACAGGTCTCCCCATTCTCTTCAATTTTTGTTTCGAAAAAATGTTTGCGTTCGACCCCAAATCTAAAATAACTTGATCCATCTCATATTCTCCTATCTATGCAGTAAGCACCATTTCACAACCTGTTCTCTTCTTATTCCTACCAATCTTCCTGACTATGCAATGTCCGTCAGTAGTGTTTTCCTTCCCAGCGCACCTATTGATTAGATCATGCAGTCCATTCATAGCCTTGCTATCATGCAACAGATTCATGTAGGTCTCAAAGAACGTTGTAATCATGGATAGGTCCATTTCCTCAGTTGACTCCTCTTGACTCCCTGGGGTAGAGGCCCCAGCAAAGCTTTTCTTTGCTTCCATAAACATTTCTTTCAGGTGTTCGAGATCAAACCCGGTCTCTTTTTCTAGTGCTTTGCGATCCACTCGCCTTGTTCAGGTTACTTCCCCTAATCTTCATGAGTTTTTTCTCCACTTCGCAGCACAATATTTACCTTATGACCTTCCTCATGAGGCTTAGCCCTCATCATCTGCAGGTCGTGAGTCGTTTGCACCCCCTTCTTGCATATGTTAGCTAACAATATAGGGAAATCCTCTGTCGCATGGTCAAAATAAGTACACTAGCGTCATGAAAGATGTGTCAGATTCAGGCATTCTCATGCATAGTGTCCTGGTCCCTCATAGTTGTAACAAATGACCTGCCCTCGACCTCTACCAGGTCTTCCTCCACCTCGGCCTCATTTGTGCCCCTGATTCTTGCCTCACACTCCTCAAATGCCTTGGTCTGGAGGTTGGGTCTCTACCTGCACCTTGTATGCAAGTGCTTTATCCATCATTAATTTGCAACTACGACAATTGTGCTCATCATGACCTACTGATTAACAAAAGTTGTGGAAGAGTTGTTGTGGTGTCTGTACAAATTTATGCAGCAAATGGAAATTGTCTGTCGCATGTTTTCCAGTTACTTGACAGATAGCACACCATAGCACAGGCCCTATACTTGGCCCTGCTGGAGGTTCTGGCATCAGAGGCATTGGTCACCCTACTGCAACATAATTTGCAAGAAATGGGCACTAATCTTTGTCATGCCCCTGGCTTATGCACTTTAGGCACCAAACTTCTCCGTGTACCTCAGGCTGAGATGTTCTATCATTCTTCAGACTCTGCATTTCTAGGAAAAGGTTTTACAACTACGCATGAAAACTGCTAAACCCCCATATTAGCATCTTGCATTGGTGTCTCGTGCAATCTCATTGTGATTTCCAAAGCTTCTTCCTAGGTCCCAATC
>APFE031085764.1:20393-31168 GCA_000404065.3 Pinus taeda | reverse complement strand
TTTTCAGTGCTATCTGATAAGCTTCCTCTACTGTTTTAGGAGATAGCATACTTATCTCATCCTGAATGTCCATCCTAAGGCCATTCATATATCTAGCCACCTTCTCATATGTGTCTTGGGCTTCTCCAGCTCTTATACTCACCTTATAAAACTCTTCTGTATATTATTTCACTGTTAAAGCTCTCTGTCTAAGATTTTTCATTTGTCTAAATTGTGTTTGCTGATAATTACTGGGCAAAAACTTACTTTTTAACTTTCCTACCATTCTGCTCCAATTCTTGATTGGCTTCTTACCAAGTCTCCTCCTTTCCGCCTGCACACCATCCCACCAGAGCGCTACATGGCCTCTTAATTTGGTGACAGCAAATTTTACTTTCTTCTCATCTTCCGTTTCTTCATAATCGAAGAATTTCTCCATGCTATTAATCTAGTCGATTAATTCTTCTGGGTTCAGTCCTCCTTGGTATATAGGCACTAATTGGTTCCATGGCCTGGCTGTGGATTTCAACACTGACTGAAAGAATCTCATCTCAGGAGTATTAAAACTCTGATACCACCTGATGTAGGGTAGGCTTGCAATAACCAGGATCTTTAATCTCTGTGCATATCATCATGCATCTTAGTTTTTTTTTCAAACTAAAACTTCAGTAGTTGGCAATTAAATTCATACATCATATCAAAATACAATTCAATCACTAGAAATTTCAACTCATGTGGAAGCTTCTTTTGCACATGAATATTCAATAGCTTTACGCAATCCAACTCCCTTACGTCTGCAACACAAGATTGCTTTTTTTCAACAATTCCAACTGAGCAAATGATCTTTCTATCCTGATACCCTCTTACGCGTGCCTGTATTTTGACATATACAAGTTCCCCAAACTGGCCAAAGATTTGCCTTATAACTTCCTCCAAGACAGTTGGATCCAAGCCACCAACAAATATTGTAGTATTGTTTAGATCATATGATTGAAACACTTGAGTAGGAGCCGCACTATAGGCTGGTGTTTTATAGGCAACTTTAGGAGTGTATTGTTGTTGATAACCCATAGACTTCTTTGGTGTAGCTACACTAATGCGCATAGGTCTCGTACACTATTCATTTCCGTCATGGCACGATTTCTCTCATTCTAATCAACAACCTTAACAAATCCATAACCTTTTGAACAGCCTGTAGAGGAATCTGTCACAACCTTTGCACCTCTCATTGATGGGTATCGAGATCGAAAAGTTTTGTAGCAAATAATCTGTAACATCTGGAGCCAAATCTCCCACAAATATAGAATGCTCCGACCCTCTTAAAAGGCGTCTTTCTCCTAAACCAAGGGAAGCCCAATTTAATCTATAAAGTTTCTCTGTGCCAGGCATCTGTGTACCATTGTATGTTTGAAGAATCCTCTCAGCTGCTGCATGGGAAATAAACTCCAGAAAACCATAACCTTCCGGATAGCCTGTAGCCTTGTTCTGAATCACCTTTATAGAAACAACCTCTCCAGTTTGCGAAAAGTAAGTATGGAGATAATTTTCATCGACCCAATACTACAAATCCCCAATCCAAAGTGTCTGGATTTCGTCATTCGAAAACTAAAACGGTAATGACTTCACCCGCTGTTCAACGAAGAAAATCCGACTTCGAACAGAGTTTTATTTGCATAAAATTCCACACCAAGCTGCAAACTCAATGCGTTACTATACACCCTACTTACATGCATAACAATTTCCACATGGCTGGCGCTCTTCTCTTTACAATTCTATCAATCAAACTACAGGTCGATATTCATAGATATGGATTTAACATTGCCATGTTAGATTTAACCCTTAAAAATTCTTTCATTTGACACAATTTCACAGTGAATAAACTATTTGATACATGCATCCATACTAACAGAAAATCATTGAACTAGAAACACCGGAGAGTTTCAAAAATCATATTTTGGCACTCGCTCCTCCTCTCTCTTTCATGCGAGCTTTACTGCCTCTTTATTTATAATTAAGGATAGGCCTTCTCGGTCCTTATTTGATACAAAAACATGCTTTACATAACGATTTAAAGCATAAAAGCTTTATTACAGCTATCTATCTATGATATAGATAGTATGTTTTATTCCCCACTCTTATCCTAATTTTAACTGAAAAAAACATAGAAATTCTATCCCAAATTTTGCTCCTAAACTATTTCTCTCATATCCTTTTATTTAGAAAAATAATATTTACATAATCCTTACTTTCCATAATTATCTCCTATTTTAATTTAATTTATAAAATATTAAAATTTGTGACACCCCCCTTTTATCCCATATTACAAATGAAAAATGGTCTTGATGCTCCTACATCATACACCCAACCTTCAAATTAATCATGATCCCCTGATCATGTGTTTGGATCTATGTATTCCTGGATCCCATAACTTGTGTTGTAACTTTCCACTTGCCATTGCTTCTTTCTGATGTTCTTCTCTAGGTTTCCACACTTTATGCTGCATCGCTCCACTGACTAGGCTTTCGCAATCTTTTGATGTCTTCCTTTTGCTGCTTCTCCTTTGTTTCACTGCTGCTGGTCTCTTCCGAGATTCCTTCATCATCATCCACCTCAGCAGTTCAATTTCTTTGTCTAACAAATTTTCCCCAACATCTTCAATAAAACCTGTACTCACAAAACAATTGTTAGAATAAAAATCATAAGGCATCAGTGCCTTACTTCCCTCTGCCAGCATTTCAGTATATTGATCCCAATCATTCTTGAGATTATCACTCAGTCTATCCTCATCATCATCTTCTCCGAGAATGCTTCTATATTCTGGTTCATAAAAATGAACCTCTTTTATTTCATTCATCTCTGTCTTTATATTCTGAATATTTATCTTCTGTACTTCTAGTCTCTTCTCTAGAACACTTAACTCATGCCATAAACCTGTCATCTCTTTTGAGAAACTTTCTGTGCAATCTTAAATAATTTCACAAGCCAAGCTTCCTATTGTTACCATCTCATCATCTGTTATCAAAACATAATTCTGATTCTCAACTCCTGCAATAAACTCAGTTATTTTTCCATCATTTAATATAAACAATTTGTCATTATTAGCATTTATAACAAATTGATCATCATCATGTATCATCCCTGCATTCATACATAAACTTTCAGTTTGCAAACAATGTTCAACAGTATCAGCTGTTACTTCCCTTATCTGCACTTCAGACTGATTCTCTTCTTCAACATCCACAAGAACTTCCTCTTGTGCTGTAACAGTTTCACAAGATTGCACATCCTCCTCAGTAAAACCTGTAATCACATCACAATTGTCAGGTACAAAATTACATGGTTTTACATTATCCAGCTGATCTGGATTTGCCCAATAACTCAAGAAATCATCAATGATCTTCTCTTCTGCACCTGCAAACACACACAACTCATCAGTTTTAAAACCACAAGACTTTTTAGTCTTGATTGCTTCCTCCAACATTTTCCTTTGAGCATATCTGCGTGTGGAATCTTCAAATTTCCTCTCTGGCTCAAGAACTCTAAGTCCCTTTTTCAACAAGGCAATCACAATTTGCCTCAACCTCCTTTGCAATTGTCACCAAATCACACTCTTTCCCTTCAGTGGAAAGATCCATTTTCCTTTCCGATTTTCCTGCTCTTGTAGTCGTTCTTCTAGTACCTGCAATTGTACCTTCATTACTGCAATCTCTCTGTCTCTAACTTCTACAGTCATCTCATCTCTGTGGCATTTCTCTGAACCTCTTCTTCCTCTAGAAAAACTCCCTCTGACTCTTGCATCACCTCCTGTGGTTGCACGCTGGGTTGAGCTACTGCTAGCTCCTTCTTTAGGTGTTGTAGATCTTCCACTACCACCTTGACTTCCTTTTCCTCTGAAAGTCCCTCTCCCTCTGGCAAACTGCTTCCTCATGAGTTTCTCACTCACCATGAGTTGTACTAGCCTCTGTAATAGCAATCTCTCTTGCTACCACTTACCTCACCAAGCTCTCCTCACTCAGTCTTTTGGTAAGTACTGGTTCACTACCTCTGGAACCTCTTGAGCACTCTCTCTGCTCTCTTCAGGCTATCTCTTCAACTCACCTTCTTCTTCAGGACACTGCAATTTTCCTCCTTATTCAGCCTTTAGCTGAATGCCAGGTTCACTGCCATCATCTTCTCTGCAACCATAAACTTCAATCATAAATTTCAACTCAAAAATCATCTCACCTTTAAGATCTTGCATGATCTTGTCTTATTTCCACTTCTGCAATCCTGTTCACTTGCAATTGTGTATGTTGCATATCAGATTTAAAAATCATTCATCACACATTCAAAGAAACATACTTCAACAAATCATTCTAACTCTAATACCACCTGATGCAGGGTAGGCTTGCAATAACCATGATCTTTAATCTCTGTGCATATCAACGTGCATCTTAGTTTTTTTTTTCCAAACTAAAACTTCAGTAGTTGGCAATTAAATTCATACATCATATCAAACTACAATTCAATCACTAGCAATTTCAACTCATGCAGAAGCTTCTTTTGCACATGAATCTTCAATAGCTTTACGCAATCCAACTCCCTTACGTCTCCAACGCAAGATTGTTTTTTTCAACAATCCCAACTGACCAAATGATCTTTCTGTCCTGATACCCTCTTACGCATGCCTGTATTTTGACATATACAAGTTCCCCAAACTGGCCAAAGATTTGCCTTAGATCTTCCTCTGAGACAGTTGGATCCAAGCCACCAACAAATATTGTAGTATTGTTTAGATCATCTGATTGAAACACTTGAGCATATCTGTGTGTGGAATCTTCAAATTCCCTCTCTGGCTCAAGAAATCTAAGTCCCTTTTTCAACAAGGCAATCACAATTTGCCTCAACCTCCTTTGCAATTGTCACCAAATCACTCTCTTTCCCTTTATTGGAAAGATCCATTTTCCTTTCCGATTTTCCTGCTCTTGTAGCCATTCTTCTAGTACCTGCAATTGTACCTTCATTACTGCAATCTCTCTGTCTCGAACTTCTGCAGTCATCTTATCTCTGTGGCATTTCTATGAACCTCTTCTTCCTCTAGAAAATCTCCCTCTGACTCTTGCATCACCTCCTGTGATTGCATGTTGGGTTGAGCTACTGCTAGCTCCTTCTTTAGGTGTTGTAGATCTTCCACTACCACCTTGATTTCCTTTTCCTCTGAAAGTACCTCTCCCTCTGGATGACTGCTTCCTCATGAGTCTTTCCTCAGCTTTCAGCACTATCTGATAAGCTTCCTCTACTGTTTTAGGAGACAACAAACTTATCTCATCCTGAATGTCCATCCTGAGGCCATTCATATATCTAGCCACCTTCTCATCTGTGTCTTGGGCTTCTCCAGCTCTTATACTCACCTTATAAAACTCTTTTTTATATTCTTTCACTGTTAAAGCTCTCTGTCTAAGATTTTGCATTTGTCTAAATAATGTTTGCTGATAATTATTGGGCAAAAACTTACTTTTTAACTTTGCTACCATTCTGCTCCAATTCTTGATTGGCTTCTTACCAAGTCTCCTCCTTTTCGCCTGCACACCATCCCACCAGAGCGCTGCATGGCCTCTTAATTTGGTGATAGCAAACTTTACTTTCTTCTCATCTTCCGTTTCTTCATAATCAAAGAATTTCTCCATGCTATTAATCCAGTCGATCAATTCTTCTGGATTCAGTCCTCCTTGGTATATCGGCACTAATTGGTCCCATGGCCTGGCTGTGGATTTCAACACTGACTGAAAGAATCTCATCTCAGGAGTAACCTGTACAGCTTCCTCCTCTATAGCTTCAACTTCGGGCTCACTGACATCTCCATAATCTATGTTTTTGTCTGAGGTTAACGCATCCAATCTAGCTCGCAGCTCTTCTAAGTTTTCCATTATTTCAGTATTCGCAACAGGCCGTCCTCTTCCACCACGTCCTCGTCCTCTTCCAACTCTAAAAGCCATCCTTCTCCTACTCCTAAGATTCAATTCAATGTCAGCTACTGGCTCTGATACCACTAATGATGGCGAGGGTGCAAACGTTAAAGATAGTCTCTCCAATTTGGCTGCAATCTCCTCAATATCCGCCTCTCTTTCCCTTGTATTTTCTTCAAACGTATCAGTCATTAAACTGATAGCTTCATTTCTTTTCAACAAGTCACAACCTTTCTAATTTATAATCAAAGGTAGCAAATTTAAAAATTTTGCGCAGTCTTTACAAGGGAACTATACATCTATTATTATTGGCAACCTTTTTTAAAGGATTTACGCTACAAAGGATTCCACAACAATTCAATAGATTTCATTTTAATACAATAATGCCTTAGAACCACCGAACAACCACCGCTGAGCTCAAACCGTCCAATGGACCGAATCAATCATGAATATATGCAATAGTGAACAATGTTTGAGTGTAATTAAATGATAGAATCTCTATCGGCAGACAAACTAGGAGCTACAGCACGCTCTTTCCGCCTGAGCTTGTGAGGAACCGTCACCACAATCAATTGGCAGCCCTCTCTGCGCAAACAGTTAGGAAATATTAATGAAAACCCAAGGCGCTCCTGCCCTCTCCACGCAAACAGTTGGGAAATACTAATGAAAGCCCACGGCGCTCCTGCTCTCTCCACGCAAACACGGCCACGCATAAACTCTGTATTCGACCAACCAGCAACCAGCATATACAGTATATACAGCATATAAGGTTTTATCATTCAATTAACTAGAAAATAGTGTTGTTTTATAATTCTTTCGAACCTATACTGCCCACTATCGCCAAGATGCCTTAATACACAGTAATTATATATTACATGCAATCAATTGTGCCAAGTTAAAGCTGCAGAGATTCTTAATTTTTCAGCGACTTCAAAACACACATTCACCATATAAAATTCAGTTTTTCTTTTACATGAATGAGAGAGAGTTTCATACGAACAATGTTGCACCGCCTCCCCTCCTCCAGCTTGGCAGCAATGTATCTTTTTATTCATAATGGATAACCTTATCTATTACAAAAGCATCCTTTTACATAGTAATTTAAGGCTTTTTTACAATTTTTCTATCTTATGAAAATATAGCAAGTTTTATTCTCCACTCTTATCCTACTTTTTAAAAAAAAGATAGCATGTTTTATTTTTATCCTATTTTTAACTAGAAAAAACATAGAAACTGTAGGCTTTTTCCCTCTCAGTCGCATGCTCCTGCATCAGACTCCCAAGGTTGAAAATGATCATGACCTCCTGATCATGCGTTTTAGTCTTTGTTCTTGTTTTCCAGGATCCCACACTTTATTCTTCAAGTCATCATCTGTTATTGCTTGCTGCTTTTCTCCAGGTCTCCATATTTTATGTTGTCTTGCTCCACTAACTGCACTTTCACAATCTGTCCCTGTTTTCATTTTGCTGCTACTTCTGCTGCTTCTCTTCCTTGCTAATGTCTTCCTGCGAGACACTTTCAACATGATTCTTCTGATTAATTCAATTTCCTTGTCCAATAAATCTTCAAGCTGCTGATTTCTTGCTACCTGTTGAGCTAAGACGGCTTGCTCAGTTTCTACTATCACTTGCTGACTTCTTGCTTCTATGCTTGTTTCTGTTCTGACTGCCACCCGATCATCCATACCCTCTTGTCTTCTGGAACAGAAAACTTCTTCCCCCTTCATTTGACTACTCAACTGAGTCAAATGTTCTGCAACAATACCTGCATTCACAAAACACTTGTTAAAATGAAATTCATAAGGCCTCAGTGCCTTACTTCCCATTGCTAGTATTCCAGTATACTAATCCCAATCATTCTTGAGATTATCACTCAGTCTATTCTCAGCATCATCTTCTCCGAGAATGCCTCTGTATTTTGGTTCATAAAAATGAACCTCTTTATTTTCCTTCATCTCTGTCTTTATATTCTGAATATTTATCTTCTGTATTTCTAGTCTCTTCTCTAGAACACTTAACTCATGCCATAAACCTGTCATCTCTATTGAGAAACTTTCTATGCAATCTTCAATACTTTCACAAGCCAAGATTCCTGTTGTTACCATCTCATCATATGTTATCAGAACATAATTCTGATTCTCAACTCCTGCAATAAACTTAGTTATATGTCCATCACTTAATAGAAACAATTTTTCATTATTAGCATTTATAACAAATTGATCATCATCATGTATCATCCCTGCATTCATACATAAACTTTCAGTTTGCACAAAATGTTCAATAGTATCAGTTGTTACTTCCCTTATCTGCACTTCAGACTGATTCTCTTCTTCAACATCCACAAGAACTTCCTCTTGTGCTGTAACAGCAAAAGCATTGTTGCTTTCTTCTTCAAAGTACTTATTTCCTGAAAGATTCTTTCCCATGTTTGTGACAACTTCACAAGATTGTGCATCCTTCTCAACACCTATAATCACATCACAATTGTCAGCTATACAAATAGAAGAGTTCACATTATCCAACTAATCTGGATTTACCCAATAACTCAAGAAATCATCAATGATCTTCTCTTCTGCACCTGCAAACACACACAACTCATCAGTTTTAAAACCACAAGACTTTTTAGTCTTGACTGCTTCCTCCAAAATTTTCCTTTGAGCATATCTGCGTGTGGAATATTCAAATTCCATCTCTGGCTCAAGAACTCTAAGTCCCTTTTTCAACAAGGCAATCACAATTTGCCTCAACCTCCTTTACAATTGTCGCCAAATCACTCTCTTTCCCTTCATTGGAAAGATCCATTTTCCTTTCTGATTTTCCTGCTCTTGTAGCCATTCTTCTAGTACCTGCAATTGTACCTTCATTACTGCAATATCTCTATCTCAAACTTCTGCAGTCATCTCATCTCTGTGGCATTTCTCTAAACCTCTTCTTCCTCTAGAAAAACTCCCTCTGACTCTTGCATCACCTCCTGTGGTTGCATGCTGGGTTGAGCTACTGCTAGCTCCTTCTTTAGGTGATGTAGATCTTCCACTACCACCTTGACTTTCTTTTCCTCTGAAAGTCCCTCTCCCTCTGGCAGACTGCTTCCTCATGAGTTTTTCCTCAGCTTTCAGCGCTATCTGAGCCAGCAACTGACATTGAATTGAATCTCAGGAGCAGGAGAAGGATGGCTTTCAGAGTTGGAAGAGGACGAGGACATGGTGGAAGAGGACGGCCTGTTGCGAATGCTGAAATAATGGAAAACATAGAAGAGATGCGAGCTAGATTGCATGCCTTAACCTCAGACAGAAACATAGATGATGGAGATTTCAGTGAGCCCGAAGTTGAAGCTACAGAGGAGGAAGCTATACAGGTTACTCCTGAGATGAGGTTCTTTCAGTCAGTGTTGAAATCCATAGCTAGGCCATGGAACCAATTAGTACCAGTATACCAAGGAGGATTGAATCCAGAAGAATGATCGACTGGATTAATAGCATGGAGAAATTCTTCGATTATGAAGAAATGGAAGATGAGAAGAAAGTAAAGTTTGATGTCACCAAATTAATAGGCCATGCAGCACTCTAGTGGGATGGTGTGCAGGCGGAAAGGAGGAGACTTGGTAAGCATCCAATCAAGAATTGGAGTAGAATGGTAGTAAAGTTAAAAGGTAAGTTTTTTCCCAGTAATTATCAGCAAACATTGTTTAGACAAATGAAAAATCTTAGACAAAGAGATTTAACAGTAAAAGAATATACAGAAGAGTTCTATAAGGTGAGCATAAGAGCTGGAGAAGCCCAAAACACAGATGAGAAAGTGGCTAGATATATGAATGGCCTCAGGATGGACATTCAGGATGAGATAAGTCTGTTGTCTCCTAAAACAGTAGAGGAAGCTTATCAGATAGCGCTGAAAGCTAAGGAAAAACTCATGAGGAAGCAGTCTGCCAGAGGGAGAGGGACTTTCAGAGGAAAAGAAAGTCAAGGTGGTAGTGGAAGATCTACAGAACCTAAAGAAGGAGCTAGCAGTAGCTCAACCCAGCATGCACCCACAGGAGGTGATGCAAGAGGCAGAGGGAGTTTTTCTAGAGGAAGAGGAGGAGGCAGAGAAATAAGATGTTCTAGATGCAATAAGTTGGGACAAGAGCTTTTGAGTGCCCAGAGAATGCAGAAATAAAGCAGAGGAATGCAATTGTTACTCCAGTTGAGGGTGAGGCACCAGTGGCAGCAGTAACAGAAGAAGTAAATACACCAGAAAGAGGAGAATCTTTGGTACTTAATAAAGTCCTACTTAAACCAGCAAAGGAGATGGTTGAACCGCCACAAAGGAAGACTTTATTCAGGACAGTGTGCAAAGTCCAAGGGAAATGTTGCCAGATGATCATTGATAGTGGCATCACTGATAATTTGGTTTCTATAGAAGTAGTGGAGAAATTGAAGCTGAAGACAATGAAGCATCCAACACCTTATAAAGTGTCATGGTTGCAAAAGGGACATCAACTATTGGTAAGTGAACAGTGTGAAGTGGAATTTCAAGTGGGCAAGTACAAAGATAAAATTGTTTGTGATGTGATGCATATGGACGTGTGTCACATATTGATCTAGGTGGATGTTGGTGGCCACCCACCTATCCCATTTGGACCCCCACAATTATCTCTTTCAGCTTTTTCAGTTTCCTAAATTGTAGCACAATTTACTATTTTTAGCAGTTTTTTCGAGTCCTGAACTTCTGGAGCCGTTTTGAGGCCCTAAATGATGTTTTTTGGGAAATATTGGGGCAACATGGGTCCATGGACCCATGTTGCCCTTCCCAAAGTGGTAGTTCTCGGATAGATATTTCTAACGAGCTATCATACGCGTCAAACGGAGATCGT